>CAUYQG010267143.1:0-49368 GCA_963574415.1 Tarsius wallacei
GGAACTACAGGCGCGCACTACCACGCCTGGCTAATTTTTGATTTATTGTAGAGATGAGGTCTCGCCAAGTTGCCCAGGTGGGTCTCAAACGCACAGGTTCAGGCAATCCACTCACCTCAGCCTCCCAAAGGTACGGGATTACAGGCTGAGCCACCGAGCCCGGCTCAAATTTTTTTTTTTTTAACTGTAGAGGTGAGGTCTCACCAAGTTGCCCAGGCTGGTCTTGAACCTCTGGAGGCAATTCTCTTGCCTCTGCCTCCCAAAGTGCTGGGATGACAGGTGTGAGCCACTGTACTCAGCTAGAAACCATCAGTTTCTAAAGAGTTTATAGTGTTCTGGGAAAATGACGAGAAAGAGAAAAAGAGTGTCGGTGCCGTTAAACCCTGTGTCACATTTGGCCTTAGATGCCATATCTAAAAAATGAGGAGATAAAGGGGGAAAAAGAAAGGTAGAATTTTCTGACTTCTGAAGTCCTTTACAATACTATCATTCAGAGATTCTCCTATGAGCCACATATGTGTATATGGGATGTAGGTCCATGTATGTCTAGGTGTACATGTCTGAACAAAAAACAAGAATAAGGAATGTATCTATTATAGACAGACTGGAGATAATTTTTCCTACTCTTTTTACTTTTAAATATATATAATGGTTTTATGGAGGTATCATTCACATACCATACAGTTCACTTATTGAAAGTATACAGTTGGCCAGGCTCGGTGGCTCAGCCTGTAATCCCAGTGCTTTGGGAGGACGAGGTGAGTGGATTGCCTGAGCCTGCGGGTTCGAGACCCGACTGGGCAACTTGGTGAGACCTCATCTCTACAATAAATCAAAAATTAGCCAGGCGTGGTAGCGTGTGCCTGTAGTCCCAGCTACTTGGAAGGCTGAGGGGGAAGGATTGCCAGAGCCCAGTAGGTCGAGGCTGCAGTGGCTGGAAGCAGCCACTGCACTCCAGTCTGAGTGAAAGAGTGAGACTCCAACTCAAAAAAAAAAGAAAAAAGAAAGTATACAGTTAAATGGCTTTTACTATATACACAAATGTGTGCAGCTATCAACACTTTTATCACCCCAAAAAGAAACTCTGTACCCATTAAGCAGTCACTACTCTCCTCCCTCCTCTAATCTCTGAGCCCTCGGCTGGATAATGTAAAAACCCAGTAATCTGCTTTCTGTCTTGGTAGAGTTACCTAGTCTGGTCATTAAGGTTCATCCATGTTGAAGCATGTATCAGTATTTTATTTCTTTTTATTGTGGAATAACATTCCTTGCATGAATAGTCCACATTTTAATTTATCTATTCATCGTTTGATTGACATTTGGGTTGTATCTATTTTTCACTATTATGAATGATGCTGCTATGAACACTCATAAGTTTTTGCATGGGCATGTTTCCATTTCTCAGGAACAAGAATATACTTTTGAGTGGAATGTGTGATAACTCTATGTTTAATCTTTTGAGGAACTTCTAAGCTGTTTTCCAAAGTAGCCATTCTAGGGCTGGGCGCAGTAGCTCACATCTGTAATCCCAGCACTTTGGGAGGCCGAGGTGAGAAGACTGCCTGAGTCCAGGGGTTCAAGACCAGCCTGGGCAACTTGTGAGACCACGTCTCTACAATAAATAAAATGATTAGCCGGGTGTGGAGGCGCATGCCTATAGTTCCAGCTACTTGGAAGGCTGAGGCGGAAGGATCACCTTAGTCCAGCAGGTCGAGGCTGCGGTGGCCGTGAGTGTGGCACTGCACTCCAGACTGAGCGACAGAGTGAGATTCCAAGTAAAAAAACACACAAAAAAGTAGCCATACCATACCATTTTATATTCCCACCAACATAAGATTTCCAACTTGTCCATGTCCTCACCAACATTTGTTATTATCTATCTTCCTTATAGCCATTCTACTCAGTGTGAAGTCATATTTCACTATAGTTCTTACTTGAATTTTCCTGATGGCCAGTGAAATTGATAATGATTTTCATTTTTTAATTTTTCTTCTTTTTTTTTTTGAGTTGGAGTCTCACTCTGTCCCCCAGGCTAGAGTGCAGTGGCATACTCACAGCCACCCCAGTGTCGACCTGCTGGGCTCTGGCGATCCGTCTGCCTCAGCCTTCCAAGTAGCCGGAACTACAGGGGCGCGTTACCACACCCGGCTAATCTTTTTTTTTGGGGGGGTGGTTAGAGTCTCACTCTGTCACCTAGGCTGGAGTGCAGTGGTATGCTCGCAGCCACCACAGCCTCGACCTCCTGGGCTCAGGTGATCCTTCTGCCTCAGCCTTCCAAGTAGCTGGAACTACAGGCATGCGCCACCACACCTGGCTAATTTTTTGATTTATTGTAGAGATGAGGTCTCACCAAGTTGCCCAGGTTAGTCTCGAACCTGTGGGCTCAAGCAATCCACTCGCTTCGGCCTCCCAAAGTGCTGGGATTATAGGTTGAGCCATCAAGCCCAGCTGGTCATGATTTTTCATGTGCTGTCTTTTTTTTTTTTTTTTTTAAATAGAGATGGGGCTTGCTATGTTGCCTGGGCTGGTCTCAAACTCCTGGATTCAAGCAATCCTCCTATCTTGTCCTCCCAAGGTGTTGGGATTGCAGGAGTGTGCTTCCACACTGGCCTAATTCGTCTTTTTTTTTTTTTTTTGAGTTGGAGTCTCACTCTGTCGCCCAGGCTGGAGTGCAGTGGCAAACTCAGGGCCACTGCAGCCTCGACCTGCTGGGCTCAGGCGATTCTTCTGCCTCAGCTTTCCAAGTAACTGGAACTACAGGCATGCGCCACCACATCCAGCTAATTTTTTGATTTATTATGGAGACAAGGTCTCACCAACTTGCCCAGGCTGGTCTCGAACCCATGGGCTCAGGCAATCCTCTCACCTCAGCCTCCCAAAGTGCTGGGATTATAGGCGTGAGCCACCACACCCAGCCCTAATTTGTCTTTTAATTATTGAATTATAAAAATTACTTATACTTTCTAGTTACAAAGCCTTTATCTGATAAATGATTTATAAATCTTTTTTTTTCACATTGTATAAGTTGTCTTTTCACTTTGTTGATAGTAGTCTGTAAAGTATAAAAGTTAATTTTGATGAAATCCAATTTTTCTGTTTTTTATTTTGTTTCTTGTGCTTTTAGTGTCATATCTAAGAAGAATTTTCCTAACCCAAGATCACAAAAGTTTACTCTTATATTTTCTCCTAAGTATTTTATATTTTAAGTATTTAGATCTATGGTCCATTTTTACTTTTTGTGTATGATGTGAGGATGGGGTTCAACTTCATTCTTTTGCATATGGCACCTTTTATTGAAAAGACTATTTTTCCCCCAGTGAATAGTCTTGGCTCCCTTATTGAATAAACAACCATAGATGTATGGGTTTATTTCTGGACTCTCTGTTCTATTGATCTATATATTATTCTTATGCTAGTTCTATTAATCTATATATTATTCTTATGCTATATAATTCTTGTCTTTTTCCTCTTAGTTTTAGAAGGTGTTTATTCTAGATAAGAAAACTTTTCAACCAACCTCTTGCTTGTTTTTTAACTTATACATCATTGCATGCAGGTCTTTAATTTGTATGAGGTTAGGTTTATCACTCTTGTCCTTTATTAAGCCTTTTAAGTTTTGGGTCTTTCATAGGAAGGGCCTCCTCACCTTAATATTATAAAATATTCTGCTGGGCACGGTGGCTCACACCTGTAATCCCAGCACTTTGGGAGGTTGACGTGAGAGGACTGCCTGAGACAGGGGTTTGAGACCAGCCGGGGTAACTTGGCAAGACCTCGTCTCTACACTAAAATCAAAAAATTAGCCAGGCATGGTGGCGTGCACCTGTAGTTCCAGCTACTTGGAAGGCTGAGGCAGAAGGATCGCCTGAGCCTGTGGGCTGAGGCTGTGGTGGCCACGAGCATGCCACTGTACTCCAGCCTGGGATAAAAGAGTGAGACTACTACTCAAAAAAAATATGCATTCTTCTGTATTTTCTTTTAACACTTGCTTAAGTTGTTTTTTTTTTTAGTTTTTTTTGTATAGTTCTTTAATCCATCTATACTGTATTTTACAGTGTGATATAACAGTCTAACTTTGTATATTTATTCCATATGGGAATTGTCCCAAGGCCATTCACTGAATAAGGTATCCTTTTCTCACTAATTTAAAATAAGGTATGAACCTTTTCATGAATTTTGGTACCTGGTGGAAAACTACTTTCTTAAAAAGGATGAACTAGCTGGGCGTAGTGGCTCAAGCCTGTGATGATCTAGCTGGGCGTAGTGGCTCAAGCCTGTAATCCCAGCACTTTGGGAGGCCAAGGCAAGAGGATTGCCTAAGTTCAGGGGTTCGAGACCAGCCTGGGCAACTTGGCGAGACCTCGTCTCTACAATAAAAAAAAAAAGGATGAACTAGTTTATACAAACTGGCATTGGCAATGTGTATCTGCCCATTTCACTGCAGCCTTGCAAGTATTGGTATGACTGTTATGTTGAGTGCAAGCTAATTTAATTTGGGTTTATATGATACACAGATATTTTCATTTCTCAATAGTGTAAACGATGGCATATGGAGTACTTTATTAAATAGAGTCAATGCAAAAATACATTGTATTATAGAAAGCCTTAGAAATGAATCAACATTTGAAGATGGGGGCTCCTGCTGCACCCCTGATTTTCTTCCATCTCCCCTGCTATGCCTTTCACAGGATCTTCTGGACAGCCAGTCCTTATCACAGCCAGGGTGGCCACAGAAAGGACCCCAGGAATCTGCCTATATTTTAGTGCTGTTCCAGGAAACCTGCCCTCCAGCCAGCCACCCATATCCTGCTCAGAGGAGGGAGCAGGAAATGCCACCCTGAGCCCTAGGATGGGTGAGGAGTGTGTCAGCGTCTGGAGCCACGAAGGCCTTGTGCTCACCAAGCTGCTCACCGCGGTAAGAGCCTCAAGTTGGTCGTCAGGGTTTCATAGACTGCCATGCTGACTGATGTATCTTCAAGGTTTATGGAGGACATTTTACCTAGTAGAAAAAGCAGAGGGTTTATAACCTTTCCTTGGGGGCTCTGTGACCAGGAGCAAGCATATGAACCTCTCTGAGCCTCAGCTTCCTCATCTATAAAACAGAAGAATTGATGCTATCTCTTAACTCCAACAAATAAGGATTAAATGAGAATGACTGTGAAGTGCTCAGTACAATGCCCAGGACATAGTAGACATTTGATAAATGACAGCTATTTCTGTTTACTGTTGTCTTTAAATAAAACATGATTTCTACCTCAAAGGAATTCAGAAGCTCTAATAAGAGGCAGAATGAGCTAATTGCTATCATAGAGATGTGAGCAGAGTGTTATGCAAACAGAATAAGGAGCAATTAACCCTAACTTGAACATTTATGGAGAGTGCATCACAGAGAAGGTGGCATTTAAGAAAGAAAATTGTATATAGTACTTTATAATGTACAAAGTGCTTTCAGGGTTCATTAACTCATTTTGATCTTAAAATAGCCTTTTGAGGTAGATATTATTATCTCATTTTACAGATGAGGAAACAGGTTTAGAAAAAGGGAGTGAGTTGCCTAAGGCCACACAACTGGTTAAGTGGCAGAGCCAGGATTGCCACCCACACCTTCCACCCTGTCAGAATGATCCTTGAAGAATGAGGAAGATTTGGGCAGGGAGTACAGTAGAGGTTCAGAAGAAGGGAGATACATTCCAGGCAAAGGGACCAGCCCGAGCACAGGCCTAGAGGTTGAAAAGTGTTCATTCAGCCTTTGAGGGCACTTCATGATGAGAAGCTTCACAATGACTTAGGAGGAGAGGGCCTGATTGTGTGGCACTGTGAATGCCAGGCTAGTGGGCTACGACTTGACACTGAAGGCCTTGGGGGCCACTGAGGGATTTAAAGGAGGAGAGAGAAGCTCCCCACTGGTGCTGGGTGGAGGAGATTGGCTGCGTGGAGGAGGAGATCAGTTAGAAGGCTGCCGCATACCTTTGCCTCACATCTGACAAGACCTCACGAGGAGCATGCCCTAGGAGCTTGGAATCAGAGAAGCCCTGGCTCTGGTTTCTAGACCTGGCACTGCTTGCATAGCTTTAAAATATGGTTAGTAAGTCCGGCGTGGTGGCTCACATCTATAATCCCAGCACTTTGGGAGGCTGAGGTGAGAGGATTGCCTGAGCCTGCGGGTTCGAGACCAGTCTAGGCAGCTTGGTGAGACCTCGTCTCTACAATAAATTAAAAAAAAAAAAATTAGCTGAGAGTGGTGGCACATGCCTGTAGTTCCAGCTACTTGGAAGGCTGAGGTGGAAGGATCACATGAACCCAGCAGGTCGAGGCTGTGGTGGCCATGAACGTGCCCCTGCATTCCAGCCTGGGTGACAGAATGAGACTCCAACTCAAAAAATACATACATATATATATATATATATATATATATATATATATATATGGTTAATAGTGAACTTTCCTATCTCATGGAGTCATTTGAGGGTTCAGGCTGATGGTTGGGCAAGAAAGCAGTTGTTTGTTTTTGCATTTTTTTGTTGTTGCTGGAGTCTCACTCTGTCACCTAGGCTGGAGTGCAGTGGCATACTCATGGCTACCGTAGCCTCAACCTGCTGGGCTCAGGTGATCCTTCCACCTAAGCCTTTCAAGTAGCTGGAACTACAGGCATGCGCCACCACACCCGGTTAATTTTTTGATTTGTTGTAGAGATGAGGTCTTGCCAAGTTGTCCAGGCTGGTCTTGAACCCCTGGGCTCAGGTAATCCTCTCCCCTTGGCCTCCCAAAGTGCTGGGATTACAGGCATGAGCCACTACATCTGGCCAAGAAAGCAGTTTTTAAACCATCAAAACAAACGTTAGCTTATATAAAAATAACATGTTCCATTTAGTTGCTCCCTAGACGTGGAGAGCTCTCTCTCTCATGGAGGCTTCTTTCTGTAGTCCTTAGACGGGGGTAAGATGTCTTCCCAAAGGAAGATTCTCCACACCCCCTGTCTCCAACATATCTCCTTCCCTTCCTGTGCCCACTCCTAGGAGGAGCTGGCTCTGTGCGGCTCCAGGCTGCTGGTCTTGGGCTCCTTCCTGCTTTTCTTCTGTGGCCTTCTCTGCTGTGTCACTGCTGTGTGCTTCCACCCGCGCCGGGAGTCCCACTGGTCTAGAACCCGGCTCTGAGGGCACTGACCTAGTTCCCGACTTGTTCTCAGGTGAGGTTCTTTGCTCCAGTCCTGGGGGAGCAGGGGAAGGGTGGGGGCGGCAGTTGTAACTGGGGTAGAGCAGATTCTTGGAATCTACCCTCTAATAATGCTTCTTCTGAGTCCCTGAGAACCCTCTTCAACAACAGCTTTCCCTTTAGGGACTGAGAATAATTTACACTATCAGCATTCGATATATTTGTTATTTTTACTTTTTATTATTAAATATGTAACACTCATTTTAAAAAGTACAGCTTGGCAAATCATTATAAAGTGGATACTTGTAAATACCACTCAGGGAAAAAGTAGAATTACCAGCAACCCAGAAGCCCCCTACTCTTGGTCCCTTCCTTCCTGACAATGCCCTCCCTCTCCCTAGAAGTAACTACTATCCTGCTTTATAGTTTATCACCTAGTTTGCATTACTAAATAATACAGTTTGGTTTTACTTATTTTTGAACTTAAAATAGAATCATGCATATTCTTTGTGACTGTCTTTTTTATTTTATTTTATTTTACTTTTGAGTAGGAGTCTCACTCTGTCGCCCAGGCTGGAGTGCAGTGGCGTGCTCATGGCCACTGCAGCCTCGACTTGCTGGGCTTAGGTGATCCTTCCACCTCAGCCTTCCAAGTAGCTGGAACCACAGGCGTGTGCCACTACACCTGGCTAATTTATTTATTTATTTATTGTAGAGATGAGTTCTCACCAAGTTGCCCAGGCTGGTCTTGGACCCCTGGATTCAAGCAGTCCTCTCGCCTTCACCTCCCAAAGTGCTGAGATTACAGGTGTGAGCCACCATGCCCAGCATGTGACTGTCTTGATGTCCTGATGAATTATGTTTGTCTTCTTTCTGCCTGAAATTCTTTTTAATTTGAGACAGGGTCTTGCTTAGGACCCAGGCGCAATCATAGCTCACTGCAGCCTCAAACTCCTGGACTCAAGCAATCCTCCCGCCTTCAGCCTTCCAAGTAGCTACTACTACAAGCTTGTGCTATCACACCCAGCTACTTAAAAAAATTTTTTTGTAGAGATGGGGTTCTCACTATATTGCCCAGGCTGGTCTTGAACTCCTGCCCTCAAGCAATCTTCCCACCTTCCCCTCCCAAAGAGCTGGGATTACAGGCATGAGCCACTGCTCCCGGTCTGTCTTGAAATTCTGATACCCAGTTTTATGATACAACTTTCGTAAAATTCATCTTGAACAGCAAAGAATCTAATTCCTTTGAAAATTAGAGTCCATTTACTGGGCACATAGTGCCTGAGAACTTTACATGTACCTTCTCTTTTCCATTTAGTCATTATTACATTTAGAAAAAGCTGATTCAGTTAAGATCTTTGGAGAAGATCAGCTTCACAAAGGTAGCAGTGGGTGGGGAACATTTTGGCTAACTAGTTCACATGTCAGCTTATTAAGGGAGAAAATATTTCTGCAAAAAATCTTCACGTGTAAGATGGGTCTCATGTAATTTGAGAGCCGTGTGTTATGCATCCAGCTCTTACCCTGTTCTCAGCTTCTGCTGGCTGCTGTGCCCTAGGAAGTTACTATGAGAGAAGGGGAAACAGTCCAGGCCCAGGGAACTGCTCAGGCCAGAGGAACTGGAAGCTCAAGATCAACTTTGTTTATTTTGCTTCCAGCTAGGCCTGTCCACTCCAAACTGACCACTCCAAACTTGGGACAGGAAATGATGGACCCTCTCAGCCTCCAGCTGGGGAAAGAAGGCTTCCTGGCCCCGGGCAGATCCTGGAATCCTAAGGCTACCCCGTTGAGATTAAGCACCTGAACCTGCCTTCTGCTGTCACTCCCTTTGCTCTGTCCTCAGCCTCTGCACCCATCCCACAGCTTCCCCTAACAGCTCTCTGATCGGTACTGTTTTTATTTTCTTTCTCTCTAGGTGTGAATCAACGTCTTGGTCCTTGGTACTGAGTTAGAAGAGATGTTACAAAAAGTGAAGACCTGGAATATGGGGGAAAATAAAAGGTTTTTTTGCCCAGAGTTGCATAAGGTGTTTATTTGGGATTCGACTGAGATGGGAATTTTAGAGTAGACTGGCTTGGGAGGTTTGGGGAACTTTTCCTTGTTGAGTCTCTCGTTTGGGATACAGATTGGCATAGGGCATTGGTTACTTCAGCTCTTTGCAAGGTTGACCTGGCTTTGAAAAACCTGGTTTTGATCCCAGCTCTGCCACTTTATGCCTTGTTTTCTTCTATGAAATAAAATTGGCTAATTTCAGCACACTGGCGGGTAGCATCAGGGCACGTAAAAGCTTTGATATAAATGTACTATGACCTTAGGCGAGGCACACAACTGCTCAGGGCCTCAGTTTCCTGAAGGGATTTGACCAATTGAGTTTTCCCAACATTGACGGGCAACGACTCCTCACACTTGGGAGCCCGCGTCCAAGCTGGATGGTTACTAACCTTAGAACAGTCCATTTTCCCGCCTTTTCCATGCCCAGCAGCCGCTTTCCCTTACCCCTCCCAACTTCTATCCTGCACGCAGGCGCAGATCACGCAGATCGTGGCTGCTTTCCTTCCACCGCGCCTCCTCAAAGCTTCCCCTAGCAACAAACTCCGGCTCCGAGCAAAAGCGAAGCGGGCGCATGCGCCGCAGCTCTTTCCACCGCCAGTCGTCGGATCGCACGCTGGGCTCCACCCCCTGCTAGCCTAGCCCTTCTCCCCGCCTCCTCCCACCCAGAGTCCGCGTGGCGGGGCGCGCGCGCACTCGGTCAGGCTCGGAGACTGCTAGTCTACCGGGCCGCGGCAGTAGGGAGAGAGGGCGGGGCTGTTTCCTTTGGGGCCCCGCCCCCTTTGGTCCGGCATCCCTACGGCGCCTGCGCGCTCCCGCCCGGTCTCCATCTTGGAATTGGGAGGAAGAGGGAGAGGGAGACCGGGACGAGGTTGGGGCTGTGGTACGAAGAGAGGCTGAAACGAAGAGGAGAGGGAGAGAGGGCGCGGGGACCGTCAGCAGCTCCTTAGCCACAATCTTTCAGCTATTCTCGGAAAAAAGAAGGGGAGAGGGAGGAGGTCGGGGCGGGAGTGGGGGCTGTCACCCTTGGACCCCGGCGTGAGAGGGGCCGTGCGGCCGGACGTCCTCGGGGTGGGCCCCCTGTCGGTGGCCGAAGACCTGGGGCTCAGGCCCCTGGGTCCCAAATTTCCGGGCTTTGCCCCTCCCTTCTCAAATACCCAGGTATCAGTCCTCATATTCCAGATATCTGGGACTCGGGTCCCAACCTCCTTAAACCTGGGTCTGTGTTTCTTAGGATTTCAAATATCTGGGGTTCAGGCCCTTGCGTGCACCAGTATCCGGGGTTCATCCCCCAGGCCTTCAAATATTGGGTTCATTTTCCCTCCGTTGAGATATTTGGGGCTCAGCAACTGTCGCCCTCAAAGAGGGGGAGGACTGGACCGCGAGGTCAGATTTGGTTGTCACCCCCTCCCCTCCAGTGGAGGCTTCCCGGGCCCGCCCCTCAGGAAGGGCGAAAGCTGAGGAAGAGGTGGCAAGGGGAAAGGTCTCCTTGCCCCTCTCCCTGCTTGGCAGAGCCGCTGGAGGACCCCAGGCGGAAGCGGAGGCGCTGGGGCACCATAGTGACCCCTACCAGGTGAGACTTGGGGTGCAGGGGCGCGGGTCCCTGTGTCTAGCAATGAGAAGAAAGGGTGCCCCTTTCTGAGAAGCTGGACCTGATTAGGCCCTCTCCTCAGGGGAAGCCCAGCTGGTCAGCCTCTGGCTAGCTTTGCCTTCTGTTGCCACCCTCTTCCCCTTCCTCTTCCCTTCATTGTGTCTGGTCGACGGGGGACCTCAGGTGACAGGGTTTCTGATGTCACCGAGGGTCACACCCTAGGGTGCTTGAGCTAATCAGATGGGTTTGCACCTTCTGGTCTTCTCCTTGTTCACTTTGCCCCTCACAGCCACCTCCTCCGTGATTATACTCCTTGTTCCTGACTGCGCTGAGGTGTTGATTACCATGCCTCTTCCCCCCATGGTGGGTCTGCTTATCTGCTTTTCAGGCCTGGTCGGGTTGGATTTCTTGGCCTCTCAGGGAAGTGTGTGTGTGTGTGAGAGTTTGAGTTTGAGGGTGCCTGGCAATATTTTCCCCCAGCTACAGTTACCTTTCAACCTCTTGGTGTGATGGTATATTCTCATACATTTGTCAGGCGATCTTTTTAAAAAGTGCTTTTACATCCATTCTCCCATGTGACATCCCCTCCATTTGCCCCTTTTATTAGTGTCTTCCCATTTTACAGTTGAGAACATTGAGACCCAAAGAGGTTGCCCAAGGTCACACAGTAGCAGAATCAGAATTTGAACCCAAGTCCCCAGTCAGATCTTTCCCTGATCCTTACCTGTTTCTCATCATCTCTTTCCTTTGAGCCTGGGCTTGGCCAGGGGTACATAGAAGAATGAGTCGGAATGAGGTTTAAGAATGGTGTGAAATGAGTTTTCTTTCCAGGAGGTCTGTACTTAGACTCTTTTCCTGATGGGAGGCTCTGGCTCCTGCCTCTGTCTCTGCCTCATGGATTTTCCTACCTACTGTGACCTTCATCTTTACCCTGATCCCAGGCTTTGGCCTGGGTTCCTGAGAGGGCTCTTCTGACAAATGATAGCCATAGTGGCATCTTTTAACAGTTAAAACCAAGCTGTTGGGGCAGGATGATCCCCAAAGGATTAAAGTCTTGTGGGAACCCTGGAGGCAGGGAAGGAAAAAATCCATATGCTGAGTGTCTGCATAGTGTTCCTGAGTATGAGATCTCATTAAAATCTTACCACAGCCCCATGCTGTAATCCGTTTTACTAAAGAGTAGATGATGAAGTATAAGGAACTCACTGAAAGCCTTGTTGCTGTATGTTGCACATGGGATGTACTGTTAGTGTTAGCTTAAGGACAGATAGATTTGGGTTTCCTCATCAGAAGAATGGAGATAACGTCCCTTGTAGAAGGTGGTTACAATTTAGCACAAATTTTGGTAATTAATCAACTGTTTGTTAGTATTGTGAAGAAAGGGACCTGTGTGATGTTTTTTTGCCAATAGCTGGCACCCCTTCCATGGGGCTTGGGGTCCTGGGTTGGCATTCTTGGGCCCGATGCTGGTAAAGAGGTCAGGCAGATTCCTTTGGCAAGTTGTGAGCACTTGCCTTTGTGTGGGAGTGTGTGGTGCGGGTGAGGGGTGCTTGGCACTGTTGCTGGCAGAAGGAAGAAAGGGCCTGCTTTGAGCAGTTTTGGCTGCTGAGGGCTGACTTGAGAGCCATCTATCAATCTCCCAGGCTATTCTGAGCCCTCTGCACCCTAGGGGCCCACTGGAGAGTCAGGCTCCCTCCTTGCCCTCCAGCTTCCAGTTGGGCTGAGAAGACAAAATTAACAACACAACAGGAAACAATGCATGACAGAATATAATTACATGCTAAAATTGTTAGGTGCTTTTAAGTAGCTAGAACTGTGCCCTGGGAGTCCAGCTCTGCGGAAGGCTGCTTTGTGCCTAAATTCTGACTAGTGTTGAGACAGGAGCCTGTCCTGGATTCCCCTCGATGCCCCTGGTTCTGATATCCTGCAGGAACTTTTTCTGGGTATTTGGCTGGGTGCTCTAGGAGCTCTCCCCAAGGACTGGAGTGGTCAGGGGAGGCTTCCTGCAAGAGGGAAAGCTGACAGCTGGGAGAGTAATGGGAGAGTAATGGACGTGAAGACTTGACTGGAGAGGAGGAGGTCTTGTTCTCGGACCTCGGAGAAGTCCTTTTTCCTCTCTGTGCCTCAGTGGCCTCATCTGGGGAATGTGATTGTGATCCTGCCTGGCATGTTTCATAGGGCTGTTCTGAAATCAGCAGTGGAGGACCAGCTTGGGACAAGTCACTTAACCTTTCTGAGCCCGTTTCCTCACATGTAAAATAGGGGTAATCATAATACTTTTCCCATAAGGTTGTGGTGAGGGATTGAATGAGAGATGCTTGGAAGGTGCTTATATACATGCTCAGTAAATGTTATTTGTTCAGTTCAAACGTCTTGTACCTGTGTATGGTACTTAGGCAATTGGACTGGACAAGTAAGGCAACCTAGACCATAGAGAGGCCCTCAAAGCCCGATGCCATTTGTATCCCTGTCCTTCCCGTTCTAGATCTCCTCCCTGCCACAGTGTCCTTAATCCCTTTTTGCAAATGAGTCTGCTGGCCCCTCTGGGCCAGTACCCACTTCTAACAATGGCCGGATTTCCACCGCCTCCGGCCTGGCCATTTCCTGTTCTCTTCCAGGGTGTGAGAGGTTGGGGGGGGGCTCAGCGCCAAGGGGAACGGGAAGGTACCTGTTGGGCTTGTGGGACAGGACACTTGGGGATCTGGAGTGCTGATTGGAAGGCAAAATATTTTATCCTTGAGGGGAGAAATAGGGATTATAGGGAAATGGAAACTCGTTGAGGGCTGAGGGAGGTGGTAAGGATGCTTAGCTTCCCAGAATTTTCCTAGCAGTTTTAGGGACTCCAGGGACCCGGCCCCCGTCATCTGGTTGCCAGGGCAACTTCATTTTTTTGGAGCTTTGATGTTGTTCCTAATCTCCCCCTGCCCTTCCTCAGCAGTGCCTCCCCCACATCAGGGAATGAGGGGAGGAGAAGGCAGAAATTTGAGGGGCCCCTTCTTCTCTCTTGGGGCCCCATCCTTGCTCTAAGGGTCCCATCTCCATTCCCTAGGCCAGGCCCCACTCTCAGGGCCCCCAGGGGCCACCATGCCAGCTGGGGGCCGGGCCGGGAGCCTGAAGGACCCTGATGTGGCTGAGCTCTTCTTCAAGGATGACCCTGAAAAACTCTTCTCTGACCTTCGGGAAATTGGCCATGGCAGCTTTGGAGCCGTGTACTTCGTGAGTCGGGTCTTGGGAGGGTGAAGTAGTGGTGGAGACTCTATTTACCCTGTGGACTTCCAAATATCCTTTCTACACTACCACATTAGCCAATCCTACTCTCTCCTGTTGGGCCAGCAAGTCATCCTGTGCCTGGCTCTCACCTGGGGCCTTTACCACCTTCTGGTCTGGTTCTGTAGGCCCGGGATGTCCGGAATAGCGAGGTGGTGGCCATCAAGAAGATGTCCTACAGTGGGAAGCAATCGAATGAGGTGGGTCATGCTCAGTAAGATCAGATTGGGAGGCAGGAGACTCCAGTCTCAAGGTGCAGACTGGGGGCCAGGTGCAGTGGCTCATGCCTTTAATCCTAGCACTCTGGAAGGCCAAGGTGGGAGGGATGGCTTGACTAGGAGTTCAAGACCAGCCTGGGCAATATAGCGAGACCTCATCTCTACAAAAAAATAAAAAATAAAATAAATAAATTAGCTGGGTGTGGTGGTGTGTGCCTCTAGTCCCAGCTACTTGGAAGACTGAGGTCGGAGTATTGCTTGAGCCCAGGAGGTTGAGGCTGCAGTGCTATGATTATGCCACTGCACTCTAGCCTGGGTGACAGAGCAAGATCCTGTCTCCAAAAAAAAAAAAAAAGATACAAGTTATGTAACTGCCCCTTCCCTGACCTTCTAGAAGTGGCAGGACATCATCAAGGAGGTGCGGTTCTTACAGAAGCTCCGGCATCCCAATACCATTCAGTACCGGGGCTGTTACCTGAGGGAGCACACAGCTTGGGTAAGCTGGCCCCCAACTCTGGCCTAATCTTTACCTCTACTCAGGTCTGTCCCTATCAATTTCTTAGTTAGAGCCTGTTCAGGGTGCCATTGTGGGATCTTGGGAAAGAGGAAGTCTCTCCTGATCACTTTAGTCCTCAGACAAACCCATAAACAGCAAGATGCTAGCTCAAAAAGTGACATAGACTGTTAGCAGATGGAAAAAAACACATGGGCTGGAGGAGGTGGAGACTTAATGGGGCTTTGAAGGGATTCAGATGGAATGGTGGTGAGTGTCTTGGGCTCTTTCTAGCAAGGGTCTTGACAGGCTCTAGGGACTCTCCCACTACCCTCTCATTATCTTAAGTTCCTTTCCTTGTCATTACCTTGGGGCATTGCCTGAGTGGAGGATAGGCAGGGAAACTGTCCTGAGTCACTGCCCAAGGGAGCTGGGCCAGGGGTAGCCAGAATCTGTTGCTCTCTGACCCTTTTACTTTCTTTAGCTGGTGATGGAGTATTGCCTGGGCTCAGCTTCTGACCTTCTGGAAGGTAAGTGCCTTGTTGGCCAGTAAGTGGGAGAAAGAAGCTATAGGGAGAGGGTTAAGAGGATTTTATTCCAGTCCTACCATTGGGCTCTCTCAGTTGATGTTTTTCCCTCACTCCCCAGTGCATAAGAAGCCCCTTCAGGAGGTGGAGATTGCAGCTGTGACCCATGGGGCACTTCAGGGCCTGGCATATCTGCACTCCCACAACATGATCCATAGGTAACAACACCAATGGTGGCTGGAGAGGGGTATTCTCTGTATACCATTTTTCATTTAGCTGGGCTATGTCATCTTGGAAACTGTGCAGCCCTTATCTATCCTCCCTGAACCATGTCTTATCCTTGTACTTTGCCTGTGGCAGGGATGTGAAGGCTGGAAACATCCTGCTGTCAGAGCCAGGGTTGGTGAAACTGGGGGACTTTGGCTCTGCATCCATCATGGCACCTGCCAACTCCTTTGTGGGCACCCCATACTGGTGAGTGATGGTGGTGAGTGGAGAGAGCACCCAAGATTTTGGGAGTAGGAGTTACAGGGACTGGGCAGGTGATTCACCTCTCTTTCCTGACCATTCTCTCAGGATGGCACCCGAGGTGATCCTGGCAATGGATGAGGGGCAGTATGATGGCAAAGTGGATGTCTGGTCCTTGGGGATAACCTGCATTGAGCTGGGTAAGGATGTCCTCCTCTCTCCTTTCTCATCCTCTTTCTTCTCTACTCTTTTCTGTTATTGTTCCCATACTATTCCATCCTTCTAGGAGACTGATGGGATCCCAGGCCTCAATATAGGTAGCTGTCAAATCCTGCCAGCTCTTAGGCCTAAAAATTTTGCAGCATTCATCTTTTTTTTTGGAGTTTTCTTTTTTTTTTTTTTTTTTTTTTTGAGTTTTATTCTAAAACTGTAATCCAGGCTGGTGGGCAGTGGCACACACACGGCCACAGCCTTGACCTGCTGGGCTTAGGCAATCCTTCTGCCTCAGCCTTACAAGTAGCTGGAACTACAGGCATGCGCCACCACCATGTCTGGCTAATTTTTTGATTTATTGTAGAAATGCGGTCTTGCCAAGTTGCCCAGGCTGATCTTGAACCCGAGGGCTCAGGCAGTCCTCTCACCTTGGCCTCCCAAAGCGCTGGGATTATGGGTATGAGCTACCGATCCTGGCCTGCATTCATCTTTTCCTACCCACTCTCCTAGTTCTAAACTTTTTTGAGTGGCCACTGTGCCATGCAATGTACTTGGTTCTGGGGGGATAAGGGTGAATGCGAATCCTGTCCTCATGGAACTTGCATTTGAGTTGGGGAAACCAGGCGTGTTTTATCTCAGTGTGATGTAAGCTGAATGGAGAAGTTACAGAAGTGCAAACAAAAAACAGTGGACTTGACCAAGTTTAGGAGCTGAGGAAGTCCTCTTGGGATCAGAGATGTTTAAACAGAACCACGGGATAAATAATAGGTGTTTGAAGGATATAGGGGAAAGCATCCCATATGAAGAGAACAGCATGCGCTGAAGCCTAGAGATAAAAGCAAGTGTGTGGAACTGAGACTAGCTTCACTTGTTTGGAACATAGCGTATAATGCAAAAAGTAGTGAGTGATAGAGTCAGAGAGTTAGGCTTGAACGAGTCCATCAGTCCTTGAAGCCATGTCAGTTTTCTTACCTCTGCTAGCCTACACTGTTGAACAACTATTTAATGAGTTAATGTTTGTAAGGCCTTCAATACAATGCCAGGCACAAAAGAGTTGCCCGAGAGAGATGGTGTTAATTACTTTTTTTTTTTCCCTGAATACATTTCTGTTGCCTTTTTTCTTTTCCTTTTCTCAGGTGTTACTCTTATTAGTAACCTCCTGCAGTAATCTTTCCTACTGCCAGTCTCTTCTCCCTTCTAGTCTGTCTTAAGTACTGATGCCAGAGAAATATGCCTAAGCTTAGCGCTGTTGTTTCATTCCCAACTCAGAGCCATCAGCAGCTCCCTGTTGCCTTCAAGACTGAAGCCATCCCCATCTTTCCTTATACCAGGCTAAAGGCTTTGCTTCCTAAAAGCTGACTTTCTCCTTTATGGGCTTCACCCCTTGAGTGCGTCATGAACTTTTCCACTTCCTTGTCTTGGTTTATATCCTGTCCTCTGCCTGAGGTCAGAGATTTGGACATGCCCTTTCTCATCTCCACGTCTACATTTACCATGTGAGGCCAGGGTCAGACAGGTGATAAAAATGTATGAGACAGGCCAAGTATAAGAAAAAGCTGAATCTTTCTATTTTATTTCTGTTTTTTGGTAGAGTCATGGATTTTAAATAGCAGCTGATACTCAGAATCAGTATCAGAGAAACAATTTAGAGGAGGCTGTGGCAGACTGGAGGTTGCTGTTTCCCTATAAAGGGGGACAGCTATTGCTTAGCTCCAGCCCATTGCCATGCAGGAATGTAAACTCTATTGCACCAGATCTAATTTTTTAAGAGAAACTGGAAACTTAGTTTGTTATTGTTGCCATTTAATTTTTGAAAATCACCATTTAGAGGCCAGGCATGGTGGTTCACACTCATAATTCCAGCATTCTGGGAGCCCAAGGCAGGAGGATTGCTTGATCCCAGAAGCTCAAGGCCAACCTAGGCAATATCACAAGACCTCGTCTCTTCAAAAAATTTTTTTAAAAATTAGCTGGGTATAGTGGTGCACACCTGTTTGGGAGGCTGAGGTGGAAGGATTGCCTGAGCCCAGGAGGTTGAGGCTGCAGTGAGCTGTGATCATGTTATTGCACTCCAGCCTGGGCAACAGTGTGAGACCCCAACTCAAAAAAATAGTCCGGAGTCTGTAGTCCTAGCACTTTGGGAGGCCAAGACGAGCGAATTGCCTGATCCCATGGGTCGAGACCTGCCTGGGCAACTTGGTGAGACCTCATCTCTACAATAAATCAAAAAATTAGCCGGGCATGGTAGTGTGGGCCTGTAGTTCCGGCTACTTGGAAGGCCGAGGCGGAAGGATTGCCGGAGCCCAGCAGGTCGAGGCTGCAGTGGCCGGGAGTGTGCCACTGCACTCCAGTCTGGGCGACAGAGTGAGACTTCAACTAAAAACAAAACAAAACAAAACAAAAAAAATAACATCACTATTAGGTCAAAAACATAACCCAAGACATTTGTCTGGGCCACAGGGGTTCTTGACTTGCAACTTCTAATCTAAGGCCTAGCTGCAGTATCCCTTTTCAAAAAAGCCTTCCCTGAGTTCTCTACAAATGTACTAGCACTTGAAGGCCCACTGCACACTCTCAGCTTCCCAGTCATTTGCCTGTCTCCCTTTTACACCACTTTGAACTTGTTAACACTTTGAACTTGTACTTTTTCAGTCCTGTTTAATCTTCTCTTTTAGACTGTTCTTTGAGGGCATGGCCTGATTCTTGTTTTTCTTTATCTTACCCATAATACCAAGTTATTTGTTCTCCTTTGGCACCTAATAAATACTAGTTGGGCTGATAACTGAATGTACTTCCTTCTTTGGTGCTTCTGCATGTGCTGTTTTTTAAAATCCTTATTCTACCATGTGCAGCAGAGAGGATGGGTGTTGTATTTTACAGAGGAGGGAATGAATTGAGACTCAACAGGATTATGGGAATTGCTTAAGGTCGTGTGGCAAGAAAGTCAGGGAGCTGGGGTTTGAACCCAATCAGTCTCAGTTTCATTCCAGTCTCCTCTGCCCCCCTGCCACCTCTCATCTTCTCCCCCTTGACCTTTCTCTGTAGCGGAACGGAAACCACCACTGTTTAACATGAATGCGATGAGTGCCTTATACCACATTGCACAGAATGAGTCCCCCGTGCTCCAGTCAGGACACTGGTGAGGACTGGGATTCCTGGGCCCAGGGGTTAGGCCATGGGGTAAGGCTGCCTGACTCATGCCCTCCCCACCCCTGTTCTACTCTCCTGTGACTTCCAGGTCTGAGTACTTCCGGAATTTTGTTGACTCCTGTCTTCAGAAAATCCCTCAAGACAGACCAACCTCAGAGGTTCTTCTAAAGGTGAGGGCTCACTGGCCTAACATTCTCCTAGAACTGTAGCTTGTTAGAAAAAAGACCCCTCA
Organism: Tarsius wallacei; assembly: GCA_963574415.1. Lineage (NCBI taxonomy): Eukaryota > Metazoa > Chordata > Mammalia > Primates > Tarsiidae > Tarsius > Tarsius wallacei. Next base: position 19,361 of record CAUYQG010267143.1, read on the forward strand.
GTGAAATTAGTGGTTCCCACTAAGAGTTTCATTTATGAATTCCCACTCCCATCCCCAAATGCCCAGCAGACTCTGTGATTTACAAGATTTTGTCTATCAGACTGCCTTAATTTATTAAGTAATAATTTGTTTTCCCATCTTTTGTTAATCAAAGATGTATATAATTGCCAGCCAGAGCTTCTGGTCAGCGTGCGATAACCAGGCTTACCACACTGATCTGATGTAATTCAAGCCAAAAGCCTGTGTAGCCTTATCATGGGTAAATGTATGATTTCCCTTAGGTGTTTTTTGAGTTATCAGAAGTAGGAGGGGCCCCGTTCCCTTCACAGATCCATGGGGGCCTAAGGAGCCCTAGTTGGGAAGTTATATTATCTAGTTTGACCTACTTGTGTTATAATTGTGGGATGCCTTATGAGGCCCAGAGAGGCCTTGTGACATGTCCAAGGTCACATAGCACTTTGGTAGAGGAGCTGGACTAGAATCCAGCTCTCCTGACATTGCTTGTCAGCCATGCCTGGAAGAACAAGAGTCTGTCTGGGGAGTAAAGACTGGGTGGTAGAGAACATTATCATGGGAGGAGGGGTTGGGACAAGGCCAGTGTCATCCCAAGGTGGGCGTGGGCCCCAGGGGAGTGCCTCAGGCCAGAGGGAACTCGAGGGCTTTGGATTGTGGGGGGTTGCAGGGGTTGCCAGCAGGCCTCAGCATTCTCTTTCCCCAGCACCGCTTTGTGCTCCGGGAGCGGCCTCCCACAGTCATCATGGACCTAATCCAGAGGACCAAGGATGCTGTGCGGGAACTAGACAACCTGCAGTACCGCAAGATGAAGAAGATCCTGTTCCAAGAGGCACCCAATGGCCCTGGCACTGAGGCCCCAGAGGAGGAAGAGGTGACCACCCAGCTTGCCCTGCCACCCTTCTTTATCCCCCATGTTGTACTTGCCTCCTAGCAGCTGCTTGGTCCCCCCTTCTCATCCCCACCAGTCTCCTTATACTGCTTCCATGCGTACACCCCCAACCAGTATCCTATGCCCCATTTGTAGGAGGCGGAGCCCTACATGCATCGGGCTGGGACACTGACCAGCCTAGAGAGTAGCCACTCAGTGCCCAGCATGTCCATCAGTGCCTCCAGCCAGAGCAGCTCAGTCAACAGTCTAGCAGATGCCTCAGACAACGAGGAGGAAGAAGAGGAGGAGGAGGAAGAGGAGGAAGAGGAAGAAGGCCCTGAAGCTCGGGAGATGGCCATGATGCAGGAAGGAGAGCACACAGTCACCTCTCACAGCTCCATCATTCACCGGCTGCCGGTATGCAGCTTACCCTGCATGGGCCTGACACACAAGTGGCCAAGCCTGAGCTCTCCTGCTCTGGAACTGTCTGGGTTTCTGCTCTCCCTTCCTCAGTATGACTGCTTTTTTTCTGAATGAGTGTCCTCAGGTAACTCCCTTTGGACCCAGTGGCCTCAGAGCCTTGGGCATCCCTTCCACCTTCTCTTCCTCTAGGGTTCTGACAACCTGTATGATGATCCCTACCAGCCAGAGATTACCCCAGGCCCTCTCCAGCCACCTGCAGCCCCAGCTCCCACCTCTACCACGTCCTCTGCCCGCCGCCGGGCCTACTGCCGCAACCGGGACCACTTTGCCACTATCCGTACTGCCTCCCTAGTAAGTGCAGCCATACTCACTCGGCCTGTTTGCCATGTGTTTTTCTACCTCACCTGGATGCTCTCAACTCCTTTCTAAGTCCAGAAATTATTTTCTCCCTATGGCACATGATTAAGTCTGCTACCCTCATTTTCTGTTGCTGGTTCCTACCTTCTCACCTCAACCTTCTCCCCTCCCTTATCCTCCCAACAGACTGTCTTGGTCACGTGACCCAGTCCGGGTGTTTCTAGCTTGGCAAACTCTTACTCCATTTTTGTGGCCTGGCTTAACCCATCTCCTGGGGTGCCTTCCCAGGCTCCTCTGGCCAATCAGGTGCTTTACATCCCTCTACACAGACACGTCCAGCCCTGTGCTGGGATGCTTCTGAACAGCATTATGACAGATTTGCCAGATTCTGTGCCCTAGAAGGCAAGAATGGTGTTTAAGTATCTGCCTCATGCCAGTGATGGGCTCTCAGGCCCATACACAAGCCAGTGTTTAATCCTTCTAGCTATCCTGGGAGGGAAAATATAGGATCCCATGTAAGAGATAAGGCGAGCTGGCTTGGTGGCTCAGCCTGTAATCCCATGCTTTGGGAGGCTGAGGTGAGTGGATTGCCTGAGCCTGCAGGTTCGAGACCCGCCTGGGCAACTTGTCGAGACCTCATCTCTACAATAAATCAAAAATTTGGCTGGGCGTGGTCGCACGCGCCTGTAGTTCCAGCTACTTGGAAGACTGAGGCGGAAGGATCGCCAAAGCCCAGCAGGTCGAGGCTGCAGTGGCCGGGAGTGGCCACTGCACTCTAGTCTGGGTGACAGAGTGAGACTCCAACTCAAAAAAAAAAAAAAGAGAGAGATAAGGCGACTGTGGCTCAGAAGGCCTGCTTGCCCAAGTGCTTTTGATAGTTCTCAGCTTCTGTAAACAGGGCCGTAGTCCTCTCAAAATCAACTCATGACAATCATTTTCTCAATTCACAGGATAAAGTAATTAGGCTTTCTGTAAAACATTTTTCGTCCATACTTTCAATAAACCTTTAGCTTATATTTCTGCTTAGCTATATTTGAGTACCAGCAATTCCCTTAGAAGCCACTGGTTAGGTCTAATACGTTCTGAATAGCCTATGCTTTTGTGGCTGGTAGTTGTGCTAGGACAACTCTTCAGATCCTGTGGTGCTTGGTGGTACTATGCAGAGGTCTGTGACTTTCAGGGTCTTGGATACTTGGACTAGTTTGAGAAACACTGACAGAACCAGTTGAGAATGGCACCTGAGATCAAATTTCAGATGAGGATGGCTAGGCCCAGTGTACTTGCTATTCTAGCGTCTCGTGGCCCAGAGCTCAGTACCTGGGGTATAATAGACCCACCATGTTTGCCGAAGGGGAAGGAAGCCAATACCTAACTGGTGCGGAGATTATTCGCAATACTGTTAGATTCGCATCAAACTTAACTACACAGCCATTTATGAGGGGTTATTATTGCTCCGTTTAACACATGAGGGAAACTGGTGCTTCAGAAGTTAACTTGCTTGAGATCATATGTTTAGTAAGTGGCAGAGCTGGGATTTGACCCCCAGGTCTGTCGGGTTTACTCTTGAACCAATCTGAAATGTTCCTACTTTTGTGCCAGGCCCTGTACTCACCACCTTTTGCTATCTTATTCGATCACACCAAGCTTTGAAGTAGATAATATATTTATTATCCAATTGAAAAAAAATGGGCCCAGAGAGGTTAAATGTGAGGAAGGTACTAGATGAGAGTGAAACCTGTGAGTCTAAAACCTATGTTCTTCCCCTTGGAGCATGAAGGCCATCTGTGTTAATAGAGTCGGGGTTGAGCCCCACTTCTCATCCTCTCTCCTGTCCCAGGTCAGCCGTCAGATCCAGGAACATGAGCAGGACTCAGCGCTGCGGGAGCAGCTGAGTGGCTATAAGCGGATGCGACGACAGCACCAGAAGCAGCTGCTGGCCCTGGAGTCGCGGCTGAGGGGTGAACGTGAGGAGCATAGTGCACGGCTGCAGCGGGAGCTTGAGGCACAGCGGGCTGGCTTTGGGGCTGAGGCAGAAAAGCTGGCACGTCGGCACCAGGCCATCGGTGAGAAGGAGGCACGAGCTGCCCAGGCTGAGGAGAGGAAGTTCCAGCAGCACATCCTTGGGCAGCAGAAGAAGGAGCTGGCTGCCCTGCTGGAGGCACAGAAGCGGACCTACAAACTTAGGAAGGAGCAGCTAAAGGAGGTGGGCTAGAGCTGCCATGGGGGTGAGGCCGATGGCGGCGAGGCAGGCCCTGATTGTGTTCCCCACTACCCTCGCCCAGGAGCTCCAGGAGAACCCTAGCACGCCCAAGCGGGAGAAGGCCGAGTGGCTTCTACGGCAGAAGGAGCAGCTACAGCAGTGCCAGGCAGAGGAGGAGGCAGGGCTGCTGCGGCGGCAGCGCCAGTACTTTGAGTTGCAGTGTCGCCAGTACAAGCGCAAAATGCTGCTGGCTCGGCACAGTCTAGACCAGGACCTGCTTCGAGAGGTAGGCTACCCCATCTGCTCTTCCTCTCTGTCACAGATCCCAGTCATCTACCATTTTCCATTTGCCTCACATTCTTTCCCCTCTGCCCTCATTGTGTTGTGCCTCAGCTTCCCTTCAACGTCCGTTTTGCTTCCCATCCCCAGCATACCTTGCTAGAATTTTCTTAGGCTTCTGTTCCTAGGCCAGCCAAGAGCCTGACTCCCTTACACCCCCTAATCTTCTACCCCCACTCCACCTCCACCTCCCTCTGCCAAGGAGACCTGGGCTCTCACTTCCTTAATACCAGCAAGGCTCCCTGACCATGCCCTGGGCTCTGCTTCTCTCCTGCCTCAGGACTTGAACAAGAAACAGACCCAGAAGGACTTGGAGTGCGCATTGCTGCTTCGGCAGCATGAGGCCACACGGGAGCTGGAGCTGCGGCAGCTTCAGGCCGTACAACGCACACGGGCTGAGCTCACGCGCCTACAGCATCAGACGGAGCTGGGCAACCAGCTGGAGTACAACAAGCGGCGTGAGCAAGAGTTGCGGCAGAAGCATGCAGCCCAGGTTCGCCAGCAGCCCAAGAGCCTCAAAGTACGTGCAGGCCAGCGCCCCCCGGGCCTCCCGCTCCCCATTCCTGGGGCTCTGGGACTACCCAGCACAGGCACCCCTAGAGAAGAGCAGCCCTGCTCACCTGGCCAGGAGGCAATCCTGGACCAAAGAATGCTGGGAGAGGAGGAGGAAGCAGTTCCAGAGAGAAGGATTCTGGGAAAGGAAGGGGCCATCTTGGAGCCAGAGGAGCAGAGGATTTTGGGGGCAGAATCAGGAGCTCCTAGTCCCAGTCCACAAAAACATAGGAATCTGGTTGATGAGGAAGTTTGGGGTCTACCTGAGGAGGAGATAGAGGAACTTAGAGTTCCATCCCTGGCACCTCAGGAGAGGAGCATTGTTGGCCAGGAGGAGGCTGAGACGTGGAAGTTGTGGGGGAAAGAGGATGGGAGCCTTTTGGATGAGGAGTTTGAGCTTGGCTGGGTCCAGGGCCCAGCACTGACTCCAGTCCCTGAGGAGGAGGAGGAAGAGGAGGAAGGGGCTCCAATTGGGACCCCTAGGGATCCTGGAGATGGCTGTCCCTCCCCAGACATCCCCCCTGAGCCCCCTCCAACACATCTGAGGCCTGGCCCTGTTAGCCAGCTCCCTGGACTCCTGTCCCATGGCCTCCTGGCGGGCCTCTCCTTTGCAGTGGGGTCCTCCTCTGGTCTCCTGCCCCTTTTGCTGCTGCTGCTGCTCCCACTGCTGGCAGCCCAAGGTGGAGGTGGCCTGCAGGCAGCACTGTTAGCCCTTGAAGTGGGGCTGGTGGGCCTGGGGGCCTCCTACCTGCTTCTTTGTACAGCTCTGCACCTGCCCCCCAGTCTTTTCCTACTCCTGGCCCAGGGTACTGCCCTGGGCGCTGTCCTGGGCCTGAGCTGGCGCCGAGGCCTTATGGGTGTGCCTTTGGGCCTTGGAGCTGCCTGGCTTCTAGCTTGGCCAAGCCTGGCTCTACCTCTGGCGGCTATGGCAGCTGGGGGCAAATGGGTGCGGCAGCAGGGCCCCCGGATGCGCCGGGGCATCTCTCGACTCTGGTTGCGGGTTCTGCTGCGCCTGTCGCCCATGGCCTTCCGAGCCCTACAGGGCTGTGGGGCTGTGGGGGACCGGGGTCTGTTTGCACTCTACCCCAAAACCAACAAGGATGGCTTCCGCAGCCGCCTACCTGTACCTGGGCCCAGGCGGGGTAATACTCGCACTACCCAAAACCCATTGGCCCTGTTGGCAAGGATTTGGGCCCTGTGCAAGGGCTGGAACTGGCGCCTGGCAAGGGCCAGCCAGGGTTTAGCGTCCCACTTGCCCCCCTGGGCCATCCACACACTGGTCAGCTGGGGTCTACTTCGGAGTGAACGGCCCAGCCGTATCCCTCGGCTGCTACCACGCAGCCAGCGCCGGTTAGGGCCCCCTGCCTCCCGCCGACAGCAGCCAGGGACTCTAGCTGGGCGGAGATCTCGAAACCGCCAATCCCCAGCCCTACCTCCCTGGAGGTAACCAACTCCAGCCCTTCCCCAGCCCAAATCTAGAGCATCGAGCACTTTATTTCCCACGACTCAGTGAAATTTCTCCAGTCCCCAGTCTTCTCGTCCCATTCACCCCTCCTTCATCATTATGCTCCCTCACCCCAAGCCTAGCCCTTCGGAACTCTAGACAGGCAGCCTCCTCCACCACGGAGTCCAGAAGTTAAACTTTGTGTTCTCCTGACACTCCTCCTCCCTAAGTTATTGCTGTTCTCCCACTATGTGTGTGCTCATCCTCACCCTCATTGACTCAGGCCTGGGGCCAGGGAGGGGCGGTGGGTGGGAAGAATCATGGTTTTTTCTCCTCTTTGATTTTGTTTTTCTGTCTCCCTTCCAACCTGTCCCCTTCCCCCCACCAAAAAAAGAAAAAGACAAACACAAATAAAATATCTGAGCGGAACTATACCTTTGGCCCAGGCTGCCTCTGTCTGCTTTGTCCTGCCGCCTAGCCTCCCCGGTATGCCCCCAGCCTGACCCTTGGCCCCCAGCTCCATGACCTTTTCACCCCATCTACGTTATCTCAGCCCCTTTCACTCCTTAGCCTCATCCTCTCTGCCTTCATTGCACCATGACCACCATCAGCTCTGGGGTCTGGGTGGAGCTTCCACAGAACTTCTTGGTCTTAGAGTCCCCCTGTTTGTGGATTCTTCCAGAGAGATCTTTAGGTTCCAAGCCTTTTGGTCTCCTCATTTCCTGCTTTTTCTCCCAACCCATTCCCTACATGGTTCCCTTTTTGGGAACTGAATTGTTCTCCTGCATCATGTATTACCCTAGTGGGTTGGGGGATGGGACTGCAAACCCTCACAGTAGGGGGTGCTTAATGGAGGGCCAGGAGAAGAGTGTGGGGCCTGCGGAAATGGGATTGGTTGTGGGCTTGGAGTGGGAGCTGAGTGTGTAAAGGGCCGGGCTGGAATGTGGATCTGGTCAGGGTGGCAGCTGCTGCCCCATTGAACTTGTCAGACCCTTTCTGGTCACCTCCTTTGCCCCTTTTCCTTCTGTGGCCCCAAATGGGGCAGCCCCTTTTTATCCATTTCTTAGCTCGGTGCTTATCCTTCTTCCTTGCCTTCCTCCCTGAGGCGCTGGACCTGGGATTTCCTCTGTCTGTCCTTAGTTATGTTGCTTTCTTCCGTGGGTGTTTTGTGTGACTGGGTCTTCTCATTCCTTCTTGTGCACATTCTTATATTTGCTCACATGCTTCTATCTCTAGGTCATAATTTCTCCCTCTTTGCCTGGTCAAAGCTTCTTTTGTGCACTCAGTACTCTAAAGATTCTCTCTTCCCTGTTCATTAACACTGATGTTCTTTCTCCTGGGTATTCCACCCAATTCTGGCCGTGCTCTTGGAACCTGTTTTGTCTTCTCTGCAGTCTTTTGCCCATTCCTTACTTCTCTCATCACGATCCCATCTTTCCATGTCTGTCTGTATACAGCTCCCCCCACCCCCTCTGTCTAACATGTTTTCTGTTTCTCTCCCTCTCCCTCTCTCTGCTTCTGTCTCCTCTCTTCTCTCTCTTCTCCCCCTTTCCCCTGGTTGTTCCTTCTCCTTCTCCTCTCCCTGCCCCCATCTCCCCTTGATCCATCCACTGCATAGTCTAAGGAGCTGCAGATCAAGAAGCAGTTCCAGGAGACGTGTAAGATCCAGACTCGGCAGTACAAGGCTCTGCGGGCACACTTGCTGGAAACCACGCCCAAAGCTCAGCACAAGAGCCTCCTTAAACGTCTCAAGGAAGAACAGACCCGCAAGCTGGCGATCTTGGCTGAGCAGTATGACCAGTCCATCTCAGAGATGCTCAGCTCACAGGCGGTGAGGCCTGGGGTCCAGGGAGGGTGCATGGTGGAGGTTGGCCTCTATTTTTGGTGTAGTTAAGTGGAAGGTGGGGGGGGTGGGTGCACAAAGCTAGGGCTTTTTGTACTTGGAAAACTCAAATACTCTCTCACTGTTAGAATTCTCTGCAATGATTTTACTACTTTGTATGCTCCTCAATGGTTTCATTATTTCTTTTAGTATTTTCTTAAGGTCTTGACAAAGCCATCCTGCCTATTCTACCAAGAACCAGCAACGAAAAGTGTGGCTATTATTTTTTTCCTGGGCCTGAGTTAGTTTAATGTGTGAACAGGTAGCAGATTAAAATAAGCGTGGCCCTCAGGCCTGATTTACTCAGACTTCTGGAGGAATTTGGAGATTGCGCTTCTAAAAAGTGATCACACATAACACTGGAATGAGCCACTTAAAATGTACGTAGGGTGTAAAGAGTCAAAGCGCCCCATATGTGGCCATTTCCTCACCCAGTCCTGCCTCTCAGAGGTAATGTTAATAATTAACTATTTTAGATTTTTCCAATGCATATTTGAAAAATTGTATGAAGAATTTAACCACAGATGGAATCATACTTTCATACTGTTCTTTAACTTCTTTTTTCCACTTACTATTTCTTGGACATGTTTTCATGTCCGTACACATAACTCATTTTTTTTTTTACAGCATAGAATTTTCCACAGTATGGCTGTACCATAATTATTTAACCCATCCCTTATTGGTGGACATTTAGGTTGTTTCCAGTATTTTGCTATCACAACGCTTCCGTGAACACCTCGAGCACATGTGCAAGTATACCTGGGGGATAGATTCCTGCAGTGTAATTGCTGTGCCACAGGGTATGACCATCTTCCATTATGATAGATGTTGAGACCGCTGCTTCTTGAAACCTTCGGGCCCAGGCCTACCTTGGGCAGGGGAGGATTGTGGGAGTAGAAGAGGAGATTCCTGAAACTGGTTCTTCCTCCTTCAGCTGCGGCTTGATGAGACCCAGGAGGCCGAGTTTCAGGCCCTTCGGCAGCAGCTTCAACAGGAACTGGAGCTACTGAATGCTTACCAGAGCAAGATCAAGATCCGCACAGAGAGTCAGCATGAAAGGGAGCTACGGGAACTGGAGCAGAGAGTGGCTTTGAGGCGGGCATTGCTTGAGCAGCGGGTAAGGGGCTCAGCCTCCAGAACCGGGTAGGGAGGGCAGGCTCCTGGCCCCAGACGCTCTAACCCCTAACCTCTGTTCTGGGTGCCCCAGGTGGAAGAAGAGCTGCTGGCCCTGCAGACAGGGCGCTCTGAGCGAATCCGGAGTCTGCTTGAGCGGCAGGCCCGCGAGATCGAGGCCTTTGATGCTGAGAGCATGAGGCTGGGCTTCTCCAGCATGGCACTGGGGGGCATCCCAGCCGAGGCTGCTGCCCAGGGCTATCCAGCACCACCTCCTGCCCCTGCCTGGCCCTCCCGTCCTGTTCCCCGTTCAGGGGCACACTGGAGCCACGGCCCTCCTCCACCAGGCATGCCTCCCCCAGCCTGGCGTCAGCCATCTCTGCTGGCTCCTCCGGGTCCTCCAAACTGGCTAGGGCCCTCAACACAGAGTGGAACACCCCGTGGTGGAGCTCTGCTGCTGCTAAGAAACAGCCCCCAGCCCCTGCGGCGGGCAGCCTCAGGGGGCAGTGGCAGTGAGAATGTGGGCCCACCTGCTGCCGCAGTGCCCGGGCCTCTGAGCCGCAGCACCAGTGTTGCTTCCCACATCCTCAACGGTTCTTCCCACTTCTACTCCTGAAGTGCTGGTGAATAAGCAGATGAATGGGGCAGGGGTGGGTGGAGCCTGATCCTGGAGGGCAGTAAGCTTGAGGCCCACCCAAGGGTAAGGGACAGGATGTTGGCTCCAGTTCCCTTCAGACCTCATCTCATGAGCTTCTTGGGGCTGGCCAGTGGCCTGGGTCCAGCTTGGGCATAGGTGCCACAAGGCTGACCAGGAGCCCCTGCCTCCCTACCATGGTGCCAGGGTCTTCCTCCATCACTACCTGGGAAAGGAGGGAGATGTGCGTGTCAAATATTCATCTAGTCCCCTGGGGGAGGGAAAGGGTGGGTCTAGATACATTAAGAGGACTATACTACCCTCACAGTGGGGCCATGGACTGGGGACGATGGGACTCCCAGACCTGGGACGTGGCAGAGCAGGTTGGGACCTGAGGCAGGGAGAATGGGAGGCCACCTTCCTTGGAAAGAAGGATCAGGATGGGGTCTGGGGTCAGAATGCCTGGGTCCCTCCATTCCCGTTGCTGTCTGATGTCCTGTGCCGTATTGTCCTTTTTTTTTTTTTTTTTTTCTTTTTTAAATTGGGATTGGGGCTGGGGCAGGGGAACAAGGGCAAGACCTTGGAAGGGGCTGCTCCCGGGCCTGGGGGCAGTCATGGGAGCCCCTCTCAGCTATGGGGCTGGCACAGAGCTCCAGGGCAAGCTTTTAATAAACTGTTGGTTATTCTAACAGCCCTCAGGACTCACCCTTTCTGTTTAAGGTGTGTGTGGAGGACAGTTCAGTGGCAAGTGATAGTATTACCTGTATTTTAAGAGTATCGGGTGTGTAACTAAAAATTTCAGTGATTGTAATGATATCCAGGGCTTCAAAGGAGGTCATCAACCTCTGCTTTCTTTTGCTTTGGCTTCAAAGATTCTTGAAAGGTTCACTTCACACACAGACCACCTAGCAGCTCCAAGCTTACATGTTGCTAGCATCCCTCCAAACCAAGTGTTCCAGCAGAGACCTGAAGTGACCTCATTGGCTGGATCTGTGGCCCGAGACCTGGAGTGCTCTGATTGGTCACTCAAATCTAGGTCCTTTACCCACGCCTTTAAGGCTGAAAGAGTCAGCTCCTGGAGTGACTGTTTCCAGAAGGAGAAGCAAGACAAACACCAGCAGCTGCCTTCGAGTGATTTTGTGCTTGACATTCTTAAGGCCAATTATTCAGATTCTCCCAATTAGGCATTAGGTTGTGAGATCCAGCTAAAAGCAGGGTGATCAGAGGGGCCCGCTGTTCAGGCTGGAGAAGAAAAGGATAGAAGCCACACTCTTCTCTGATGGGGCCTGCAGCAGGACTTTGGATGGCAGGGTCAGGAGGCTGGGACTGCTTTGGGGGAACCTAGGGAAAATTAAAGGAAACCAGACTAGGGATGGATGTGGGGGACAGTAGCTACACTTCAGTTTCCTGGCCCAAGTACAGGGGGTGAGAGTGGGGAACCAGTTTTGATGAGGTGATTATAAACACTCCTTTATTGAGTCTTAAAAAATAAACCCCTGTAAACACAGAGAACGCGAGGCTGAGCAGCAGTGTCCCAACAACTTGTGTTTTTGAGGGCTCCAGTCTTCTCTGAAGAAAGCTGCTTCTGCTGTGCAGGCACAGAGCAAGGGATGCTTTGTACAGGTAGAAATGGTCCCTTCTGGGGGTGGGGGAGCTCAACTACTCTCGCCATCACTGCTGATGATTCCACGCATGTGTGACCAGTCTGGAGGTGCAGGGCGGGGGCGCTCTTCCTCCGAGTCCAGTGTCCTCCGGTATATCTCCCCTGGGGGGGCTGCCTCTAAAGGGTTCCAGGCTGTGCGTCTGCGTGGCCGGCCTAGGTGGGATGGGGAAACAGATTACTTGGTTAACTTTGAGAAAGTCCCACCCTGCCCATCTCCTGGGCCGTGAAAGGTAACCCCTTACCTGAATTGCTGATGATGTTGGCAATATCCAAGGAGGCTACCTCAGCTGCCTCTTCCCGCTGCTCCTTCAGGGCCCGACACTTCTCTAAGGAAGGGTTACCTGGGGCAGAAGAGGCTCATGATCCTCTCCTCCCCAGCAGCAAGACCCTCTCCTGCAGCCCCCCGGGCACACCTGGCCTCACCCTTCATGCCTAGGGCTTCCAGTTCTGCCCGGAGGACACTCAGGCGTTCCTTGTGTGAGTGACAGGAGCCCAGCAGCTTCTTGTAGTTTCTGTGGGCACCGCAGGCCCGAATGTAACGCTTTAGCCTCATCACAGCTGGGTGGTCCTCTCCACGGCGACCTGAGCCAGTCTAGCAACAAAAAACAGCTGAAGGTCAAGCCTGGCAGGCTTGTGTCACGGTCTCCCTCTTCCCTAATGGCGGCCTCCCACCCCACCTTTACCTTCACCTTCCCTCCTTTGGGCTCTGGACTTCCATCTGAGGAAGAAGAGGAGCTCCGTGTCCTGCCTTTCTTGGAGGTCTTCTTGGAAGAGCGGTTCTTCCTCTCCCCCTTGGGATTCCCTTTTGCCTCGCTGTCACTCACCTCCCTTTCTGAGTCACGCTCCTCATCACTGCTACTGCCCAGTTTGGCTATCTTTTTAGTGCCTGTAGCTGCTGACTGCACCTTCCAGCTGTCCTCCCCATCCTCACTGCTTCCACTGTGCCTTTTCCCACCCTTGCACTGGGTCTTGTCCTTGCACTTCCTCTGCACTAGGGGTTCTTCATCTCTCCCACTGTTATCCCCACTGCCTTCCTCTTTTTCCTTCTCTTCCCCACTGTCCCCTGAGTTTCCCATTAGCCTCCCTGTCCTGCTTTCCTGCTCACAGCTTTTCTCCTCCCAAGCTGACCTTTTCCCTCCATTGCTCCCGGCTCTGGGTTTCCAATCCTCTCCCTCCTCCCCCTTCTCCTGCTGCTCCTCCTCCTCCCCGTTTTCTCCTCTGATTTCTTTCTTCTTGGCTAGGTTCTCCTCCTCCTCCTCCTGTTTGCTTTCTCGGTGACTCTTAGTTCCTTTATATCCCTCCACCTTCTTTGCTGTCTTCTGGGCATGTTCTTCCTCAGTATCCTCACTTTCTTCCCTGGCCTGCTTCTTACTGACTGTGGCATTGCCTGGTGCCTGCTTGTTCCTTGTCACAGGTTTCTTCCTAATCCTGCCCTTGTACTCCTTTTCCTTGTCTTCCTCTTCCTCACTGCCCTCTTCCTTCCAGGTCTTACTTGTTCTGACAGAACCCCTCTCCCCCTTGCTACTCTCCTCTAATCCCATTTTTGCAGTCAGATCCCTCTGCCATTCTTCACTGCTGTTCTCTGCTGCTTTCTCTGAGGCTTGCCTTGGACTCTCCTTCTCCTTGGCTGGGCTGACTTCTGCTGCTGCCATCCCATTCGTTGCTGGGGGTCTAGAGGGGTCTGGGCTGGAGGCTGCAGAGCTGGGCTCTGAAATATGGGGAGAAGAGAGTTGAACCGGGTTCCTCCTGTCTCTTCTCCCTTCACTTGGGATAGCTTGCTTCTAGCCCTGCCCTGACAGAGGGAAGGACAGCAGGAAACAGCTATAAGTCCTTGCTTTTCCTGGTTCCTGACTCACTTGCCTAAGCGCCCTCATCTCATGCCTTGAGACATAGTACATGCACAATAAATACTTTCTGGATGAACCAACGATGCAGAAGGCGCCAAAAAGAAGGAGGCACTAACCTGACTCTGAATTGAAGCGTAATCTTTTTCTCTCCGGATCACTGCAAGAGGTGGAAAGTCTCTTCACCTTCTTGGTAAGGCCTGGCTTCTCTCCCTTGGTACCAGCTTCATCCACCTGTGTGTGCACCGAGAGGGCAAAATATGCACCAAGTCTGCGATCTGCCCCACCCCTCTCAGTACCCTCCTCCTCGGCAACAAGCCCCGCTTCCGTGACCCACACCTGCATCTTCAGCAGCTCGTCCTCCACTAGCCGCTTCAGCGTCTGCTTCTCCTCAGGTTCCAGGTGGTCGCGGCCTGAGCGAGCTAAGAACCTCCGCCGCACGATGGAGTGCGTGAGCGTGCTGCGGAGACAGGCTGTCAAGACGGGGTCCTCGTCCCACCCCCTGCCCTTTCCAACCCCATCTCCAACCCCCTGTGCACCTAAGGTCTGGGCGGTCTAGGAAGAAGCTACGGGCGAACTCCCGCATCTCCCTCTCCCGCGCCATTTTGCTCTACCCAGGATTGGCGACTCGCGCCTCTTTTTCTTGTCGGCCTCCGTCAGCGCATCTGACAACGGCTTGCGCACGCGCAGTGTGTGGCACTGTGGGGCGCGGGACCGCTGGCCCTAGGCTGCGGGCCTCTTGGGCCGAGAACCGTGCCAGACAAAAGCTGTTTCCCCCGGGCTAAATTAGAGGGTCTCGCGGCTCCTACCCTTTCTTGGAACGGGTCGTTTTTAAGGTTCTCGTTAGAAACCGATTCGACGCCGGCAGCCTTTAGGTGTAACGTAATCCACCCGTGACGCTGCCTTCCTCCGTGGTCACGGGCACCAGCCAGGCCGCTCTTATGTCGAAAGACAGAAGAAAAAAGGCAACCTCGCCTGGAAACTAGGAATCTCTGAGAGAAATCGTATTATAGCTTCAAATCTCTAAGCACTTTTGGAATCGAAACGGCGCCCTCTCGCGCCCGCCATCTTTGTGACGTCACCGCGTAGCTGCCACGCCATTCCCAGCGTCGCCACTCGAAGCCACGTTCTTCGGCCGGTATTTCCCAGGGTGGGTGGTCCGTGCGGCCACGCTGCCTGGGCGCGGGGTGCGTCGGGAGTTGCAGTCCCGGGGCACAGCCTTGCCCGGACTCCGGAAGTGGAGGTGTGAGAGGCCGGACTGAGCCGGCTCGGGGTAGCGGGACTCCAGACGCCAGGGCACCGCTCCCGGGCCGGTCATGAACGGGCCGGCGGACGGTGAAGTGGACTACAAAAAGAAATACCGGAATCTGAAGCGGAAGCTCAAGTTCCTCATCTACGTGAGTGCTAGTGTGGGAAGGTTGTGGGAGTGAGGCCCGGCGCTGATAGAATCTCAGTTTACCCATGTGTAAGGGGGGTGGGGATGACCGTAGGCTCAGCGCCCACCTTGCCCGTGATACAGGAGCACGAGTGCTTCCAGGAGGAACTGAGGAAGGCGCAGAGGAAATTGTTGAAGGTGTCTCGGGACAAGAGGTAAGGCACGTTGCGGGGACTGAGGTCGATGTGCCTCCTGGGGGTCTACATTCGGGACCCATCCTGGAATAGGGCCTTAAATGCATGGGCTCTTTAGAGGTTCCAACGGGCCAGCTAGAAGGGACAAGGGCCCAAGAGAACATTGCTGATGAGAATAAACACTCTTGTTCTCCCCACCTCTTTCCCCAGTTTCCTCCTAGACCGACTGCTGCAGTACGAGAACGTGGATGAAGACTCTTCTGGTGAGCAAAGTCATGAAAAATGGTGGAGGACATGGCTTCTTGCACTTCTGCAAGCTCCCTGGGCTGCTCCTTTTAGGCTGTGGTGGCTGATGCAGCCTCCAGTGGTTCATTGAGCCTGGTTGCTTGCCTTCCATCTCTACCATTCTTTCCATTCAAGTATTGGGCACCTACTGTGTTTCAGGCACTGTGCTTGGCACAGGGGATACAGCAGTAGCAAAGACGGACAAAGCTCTTGGCCTCTTGTATTTATATTCTAGTTGGGGAGAATAAGCAAATGAAAAAGTAAACTAGAGCTGTAGGTAACAGTAAGGATTTGAAGGGAATGAAGACAGGATTATGTGGTAGTGATTGTAGTAGAACTGGGCTGACAAATTTTTTCTGCAAAGGACCATATAATAAATATTTTAAGCTTCCTGAAATATGCAATCTTTATAGCAGCTACTCTGCTGTTGTGGTGTGAAAGCAGCCTAACCCATATGTAAGTGAATGAGTATAGCTGTGTTTGGTTAAAACTTTATTTATGGACACTGAAATTTAAATTTCATATCATTTTCATATAAACTTTTTTCATCTATTTAAAAACATAAAAGCCAACCTTAGATTGTAGACCACACCCATAAAAAGCAGGTGGCAGGTAACCTCTGAACAGAGTACTCAAGAAAGATCTTTCAGGGCAGGCACAGTGGCTCAAGCCTCTAATCCTAGCACTTTGGGAGGCTGAGGAAAGAGCCTTAGCTCAGGGGTTCGAGACCAGCCTGAGAAAACTTGGTGAGACCTCATCTCTACAGTGAATTTTTTAAAAAGCTGGGTGTGGTGGCGCATGCCTGTGGTTTCGACTACTTGGAGGGCTGAAGTGAAAGGATCGCCTGAGCCCAGCAGGTCGAGCCTGTGGTGGCCATGAGTGTGCCATTGCACTTCCAGCCTAGGCGACAGAGTGAGGCTCCAACTCAAAAAAAAGAAAAAAAAAAGGCCTTTCAAGGAATAATGTTTGAGCTGAAACCTAGGGAAGAAGAAGCCAATCTTGTGAAGATGTGAGCCAGAACTTTCTAGGCGAAATCACAAAGTCACATGCCCTGAGGTGAGAAGGCAGGCTTGATTGACAAGCAGAGGGATAGGCCTGTAGAGCACTGTTTTCCAAACTCTTTTTGGAGTGTTGTTTACAACTCTGTTTCATGACTAGGATCCCACATACTTACTTATAAAATGTAATGAAACGTTTTGGGATCACTATATCCAATTCTAGTATTTTTTTTAGACTGTTTTTCTCTCTCCTTTTTATGCTGGTTGCAAACCAATAAATTGATTTCATGACCCACTAATGCGTGAAGATGCACAGTTTGGAAAACCCCTGAGATGGGCATTTGTGAGCCTGTGCCTAGGTGAGGTTTTCATAAGCCAAGTCATAGAATCACCTTTCTCCACAGTGTTTTCGGCTAGCTCAGGTAGGTCATGGTAGAAAGTTTGGTTTTTATTCTAGCTTCTCCTTCTCTATTTCTCCTTTCCCTGAGGTCTTCCTGTTAACTTCCTGTTTGAGGGGCACTTGAGGAAAGCAGGCATGAGAGAACCCAGCATGTTTGTGGTTAGAGTGGGTTAAATATGAGGAGCAAGAACCAGAGATAGAAGCTACCACTCACATCCTGACAGTCTGGTCAGGGAGACAGTTACACAGCACTTCTCAATACACTGTGAGGCAAGCCAGAGCAAGTGGGAGTAAAGGATTCTGGGAAAGCCAGCAAAAACCTGCGCCTGAGGGGTTCTGGTAGACTTCTCAGAGGAGGTGGCATTTAATCTGCTTCTTAAAAGGCCTGAGCAGAGAATTTGGGAACAGTTTATATAATACGTAGCAATTGTTTAAGTGAAAGATGGACCTTCTAGGCAGGGGCACTGAACTAGGAAATAAGTTTCTCTTTATTTTATTTTATTTTTTGAGTTGGGAGTCTCACTTTGTCACCCAGGCTGGAGTGCGGTGGCACACTCAGGGCCACCACAACCTTGATCTGCTGGGCTCAGGCAATCCTTCCGCCTCAGCCTTCCAAGTAGCTGGAACAACAGGCACGCGCTACCACGAAATAAGTTTCTCTTTTGAGGACATAGGTTGGTGTGATGTAAAGAGTAAACTTTAGACCAGCCGCGGTGGCTCATCCTGTAATACCAGCACTTCGGGAGGTGGAGGCGAGAGGATTGCCTGAGCCCAGGGGTTCAAGACCAGCCTGGGCAACTTGACGAGACCTCGTTTCTACGATAAATAAAATTAGCTGGACATGCTGGCACGCATCTGTAGTCCCAGCTACTTGGGAGGCTGAGGTGGAAGGATCACCTGAGCCCAACGGGTTGAGGCTGTGGTGGTCATGAGCATACCACTGCACTCCAGCCTGGATGACAGTGAGACTCAGACTCAAAAAAAAAAAAAAAGAGTACAGTTTTATTGGGAGACCAGAAAGGCTGATTGCTGCCAGTTTAAGAAGCACTACCAATTCAAGCAGGCAGTGGGAGATGTCAGCAGGAAGGAAGTGACCAGGTTCATGTCTTAGGTCATTCTGGGATTGGGGTGGACGGTGAATGGCTTGGTTTAGTGCTTAGCAAGTGCTTTTGACATGGTGATGGCCTGACCTTGTGGCAGTTGGAATGGGAAGCAGTGGGTGTTAGAAAGAGGGGTAGATTAACAGGACCTTGGATACGAGGAGTGGAGCAGAGGCAGGAGCTGAAGTCAACGTAGAGGCAGATTAGGAGAGAGTGGCATAAAGTGGTCAAGGGGAGGGATCACAGACCTGAGTTCAAGTCCCAGCTCCACATCTTACTTTCTGAGCCTCAGCGACCTCATCTGGTAAGTAGAGCTGATACCCTTATCTTCCTCCTTATATGGCTGTGAAGACAAAGAGAAGTGGTGAGTGTGGAGGAGCCCAGCACATAGTCTGTGCTTGGCTGTGTGTTGTGGAGGAAACAGAGCAGGAAGTAGGCTGGGGAAGCTGTGGACCACCCCAGAAGAGCACACATACGCATGCACAAATAGGGAGTCAGATTCCCCCAGAGCCCTTCTGAGTGTTGAGGTTTACACCCCTCACAGGTAGACTCTCCCCAACCCCTAATGACCAGCCCGCCCCCCTCACAGACTCAGATGCCACTGCATCTTCGGATAACAGCGAGACAGAGGGAACACCCAAGTTGTCGGACACACCAGCCCCAAAGAGGTGAGAAGAAGACAGCATTCCCTTCTCTGGGGGGAGAGGGGACGGGATTGGGCATCTTGGCCTCCTAGCTGCCTCTGACCCCCTCCCCTGTCCTTTCTTCAGGAAGAGAAGCCCTCCGCTGGGGGGTGCCCCCTCTCCCTCCAGCCTCTCCCTGCCTCCTTCAACAGGGTTTCCCCTTCAGGCCTCCGGGGCCCCCTCCCCATACCTGAGCTCGGTGAGTTGGGGTCAAGGGTGGGAAGTGGTGAGCTTAGATGACTGGGAATAAGATGGGCTTCATTTGGGCAAAAGGGCTAGGCCTCAACTCTGGGGCTAACCCGACTCTGGGGACATCTGTCTGGGTGTGGCCAGCAAGTGTTGGAGGGTGTGAGTCGGGGCTGCCCATTTCTCTCTGGTAGGACTGGGGACAGACATGACTGAGGAGGCAGACTCCAGGACAAAGTCCTGCTGCTGTCCCCTCCCCTTCTGTGCTTGGGAGCCCTGGGAGCCACACTCATTACCATCTCTTTTGTTTTTCCATCCTTCCTTCTGTTTGCATTTCTTCTCTTCACCCTCATCCTGATCCATTCCATTTCCCATCTCCATCCCCCCACTCCCACCCGCAGCTGGCTTCCCCCCCCTACACCCCATTCCCTTCTGACGACCTGGCCCTGCAGCTGCCCGAGCCCAGCCCCCTGAGGCCCAAGCGGGAGAAACGGCCCCGCCTGCCCCGGAAACTCAAGGTACCCTGATTTGGGGACACTAGGGAGGGGCCAGAACAGCAGGAGGACAGGCATCTGAGGGAGGCTCAAGATGGGCTGGGGGCCTGTCCAAGAACTTTGAACAACTGATTTGGGACTCCTGGGACCCCAGTGCAACTCTAGGCACTGGGACAGATCAGAGAAGTCCTGGCTCACAGGCTCGTTGTGGAGACAAATCAGGGGCAGAACCAGCCTTGGGAGACTCAGAATGAGGATCCCTGGGGTCCTGCTATTACACCACTGCATCATGGCCAGGGGCGAGGCTTGTTTCACAGGTAGGAGTGTTCTGTGATGCCAGGCAGCCCCAGAGAGGGCTCAGAATTGTGGAATCTCGAATCAAGTAAAGACTATCCCAATTCAAGAACCATGTGACCTTGAGCAGGTCTCTTTGACCCTCTGGGTCTCCTAGATTCAGCATCTGTACAGTAAGTGGTTAAGCTAGATGCGATCAACAAGTGTATACAGAGCACCTACTATTATCAGGCACTGTTCTAGTTGCTGCCAATACAGTAGTGAGTAACACAGACACAAATTCCTGCCCTCATGGAGCTCATATTCTAACGAGATAGACAAAACATAAGTAAGTTAAGTAGGTCCTGGTGGAGAAGAGTTCATCAAAGAGGATGGGGCACCCCCAGGGGGTTGGGGCTGACATTTAAGGTCAGGCAGTCTGGGATATTCTTTGATCAGAGATTTAAAGGAAGTGAGAGCAAGCCATGTGGCTCTCTGGGAAAGTGTTTCAGTGGGGGATGGTTTTGGGAAGCAGCAGCCAGCACAAAGGCCCTGAGGAGGGTGCATGCTGGACTTATTCAAGGATCTGGAAGGTGGCCATATGGTGGGAGGAAAGTGACACGGGGACAGTGGTCAGAGACAAATAGTAAGTAACTGAGGGGCAGGACTGTGCAGGCCTCAGAGGCATTAGAAAGCCCTGGGCCTGTGCTGTGAATGAAATGGGAACCACTGGAGAGTTGATGAGCAGAGGGGAAATCTGATCGGATTTACACGTTAACACAATTGCCGACTCTGCTGCGTGAAGAATAGACTGGGTGAAGGGGCTGGGGTGAGCCAGAATGGAAGTGAGAGGCTCCTACACTCAGCCAAATGGCTG
This sequence comes from Tarsius wallacei, assembly GCA_963574415.1. Taxonomy (NCBI): domain Eukaryota; kingdom Metazoa; phylum Chordata; class Mammalia; order Primates; family Tarsiidae; genus Tarsius; species Tarsius wallacei. The sequence goes on from CAUYQG010267143.1 coordinate 39,560, forward strand.
TGGAGAGGGTAAAACGTGGACTGTGGATCCTTTTCAAAGATTGAGCTGCATGAGTTCCTGGAAGACCAGGTGTGGGCTATGAGAGGAGAGAGGCAAGGATTCCAGGGCTGCAGAGTGGAGTTGCCCTTTTCTGGGATGGGAGGGCTGTCGGGGGAGCAGGTTTTGGAGAGAAGGTGAGTTTGGTCATGGACATGTTGAGATGCCATCTAGAAATACCAACCAAGACAACTGAACCTGGGATATGTGAGCCTGGGATTCGAGGGAAGCCCCGCCCCCAAGACATTTGGAAATCGTCAGCATGGAGGTGCATGTGAGTGTCAGCAAGAGTGTGGGCAGAGAAGAGGGCTATGCCCTGAGCCTCCCAGAAAGATGAGAAACTGAGGATGCAGAAAGGCATAGTGCCCTTCCAGAGCTGAGTCAGAGTTAAGCAGGGACCAGTCAGGTGGTTCTCAAGTCTCTGCGGCCAGAAGCAAACGGAGACTGTGTTTGTGGTAGTCAGATGGTTCTAGAATTCGAATCCCATCTCTGCCATTTACTCTCTGTGTGACTTCGCCTCTTGCGCCTGAGAAATGGATGACAATACTGACCCTTGTTTCTGTTAGCAGGGTTTTGCTTTTGGCCTGTTGGGTAGGGTGATGGAGAAGCAGAGATCCACAGAGCCCAGAGCAGTTGGGTGGAGGCGTGGGCATCATGTGAGCAGGGCCAGTGTGAGACTTTCCGGTTGGAGCTGGGTCCTGAAGTAGAACAGTGTCAAGGAACATGTTCTGGACATACAGGAGAGAAATGGGAGTGGGGCGGGGGCCCGGATAACTGTTCCGGGGGAGGGGGTCCTCAGGGAAGCTCTCAGAAAACATCTGGGCCCAGGGTGAGTGAGATTCGGATATTTCAGGCAGTAGTGGAAAGGGAGACGGGCGTGGTAAAAGTATTGCTTGGGCTGGAGCAGGAGTGCTGAGAGAACAACATTGGAAAGAAAAATAGGTCTGGATTCTAGAAGGCCTGGCTGCCCAAAAGCCGGAGTTTGGAGTGGAAGTCCCTGAAGTGTCTGGGTGACTTGGTGTGAAGAAACGGGAGGTAGCAAGTCTGAGCAGTTGTAGGATAGCAGTGAAGACTGAAGCAGGGCGGTGAAGAGCTTGGCCCAAGTCAGACTTGCCCGGGTTTGAATTTCAGCTCTTCGATGAACTCACCGAGTGATCTTGAGCATATCATTTAACTCTTTCAGCCTCAGTTTTTTCTCTGTTCAGTGGGATTATTGCGAGGAGAAAATGAGTTTAGCGGCATGCCTGGTCCCTAGTCAGCCCCGGGAAAACATTAGCTGCTGTCAGTCATGCTGAGGAGGCCACTGAGAAGTCCAGGCAAGGGTAGGGCATGGGGCATAGGGTGGGGATGGAGAGGTGGTGGCCAGAGACGGGGACAGTCCTCACGCAGCTGTCCTCAGTGATGGAAGTTCGTCTGCTCTCGTGTGTACACGTGGATGCCTGGTACTGGGTGCAAGGGTGCTGATCACAGCTGGGTCCCCTGTCTGTCGTCAGTCCTGCCAGACTCCTGTACCCTGAGGCCTGGCCCGCTCTGACCACCCCAGGAACAGAGGTGAGGGTGGGCCAAATGCAGTACGACAAGCAGAAGGGCCACTGAGAAGGCCACACCTAAGTGTCTCCTGCCAGCCAGGGCTGCATTGGATACTACCCAGCAGGGACCCGACAGGCTTGTTTCCTAAGACCTCCATTTCCAAGTCTCAGTCTCCTCTGCGGGCATGTGACCTCTCCTCCCTCCCAGGATATCCTAAGGATTGGAATCACTAACAGAGTTCCCCTGGCACATAGTAGGTACTCAGCTTTTGCCCTCAGGCAAAGCATGGGTGCTGTAACAGAGACCCACAGAACTCTCTGAGGAGAATCTGTGGGGGCCTGGAGGGTTGGGGGGGACAGAGGCCACTTCCTGGTCTCAGAGGACAAAGCAGGACTTCTGACAAATAGAGAAGAATGCCCGGATGGATGGACCAGCCTGTTGTCAGGCACACTGCACTGCCTGTCCCTAGGGCAGTTTGGAGCCTGAGGGCCCCCGAGGAATGACATGCTCAGGTTTGTGTTTTAGAGAGATGACTCTGGCTGCAGTGTGGAGGAGGAGCTGGATCTGGGAGAGGCTGAAGGCAGGGAATCCAGTTAGGAGGCTGGTACCATAGCACAGGTGAGCTGAGAGGAGGGCTTGACCTAGGCCAGTGGCGGGGATCCCAAAGAGGGGCCCGTCCAAGTTGTAATAGCAGCTTCCTGGGCTCCTGGCCCAGGTAGCCTATATAACCCTCCACTGAACTGATGAGTCCCACATAGGAGGAGGGAGAGGAAGCCAGTGGTGGCAGGTGGTATCTGCAGTCCCCAGAGACAGGCAGGCACTCAAGGCTGATTCCTCCTCTGGCTTTAATGCTGTTACAGGGCAGCCGAGGTGCCTTCCTGGAGAGGCAGAGCCCAGCCTTTCCCTCCGAGATTCCTGTAAGGCACCCTCCAAACCCCCTCATCTCACCTCCATCACCACCCCTCACTCCCATACTTGCTGGTTTGAGACTCTGAAGAGGCTGAGATGGGGCAGGTCCCTGATTCCAGCATTGACTGGCCCAGCTGTGCCCACTGCCCCTTCCCCATCCCCCAGAACTACCTTGGGGGCAGTGCCCGGCCTCCTGGAGGTTCCAGTGCCTCCCTGACCAGCCCTCCCTGTGTTTCTTCCCCTTGCTGCAGATGGCGGTGGGACCCCCTGACTGCCCTGTGGGAGGGCCGCTGACCTTTCCTGGCCGGGGTTCTGGGGCTGGGGTCGGGGCAGCCCTGACCCCCCTTCCACCCCCCAAGATGCCTCCCCCCACGATCCTGAGCACCGTCCCTCGGCAGATGTTCAGCGATGCAGGCAGCGGGGATGATGCCCTGGACGGGGACGATGACCTAGTGATCGACATCCCGGAGTGAACACCCACTGCGTCTGCCCAGCACCCCCCTTCCTGTGCCAGTACACACGCGCCCCGGCTTCCTCAGAGATATTTATTGATGCCCAGTTGCCATGCTTCGGCCACTGACACAATCAGAAAAGGCGTAAACATGCACAAATGTCCCTATGTAGGTGGCAGGGGCCCTGCCTTCACATCCGGCCCCACCTAGGGAACAGTTATTTAAATGAGTGGCCGGGAGCATCTGCCACCTCTTGGGGAGGCAGAGGCCCTGTGGTGGCCACCCCTTTAAGAGGGCAGCTGTACAGGGCTAGGTTTTTTAAATGAAGATTCTGTATTAAAGGAGTAGCTCTGGGGTTTTTTGTCCTTTTTTGGAAACGTTCTCCTCCTCTGAACCTCCCCTAATCCGACCTCCTCCCTGTGGGGGGAGGGGGACGGGGCAGCGTGGAGAGGCAGGAGAGAGGAGTGTGGGGGCCTTGGGAAGGGGGCTCTGACAGTCCCCCCAGATGTGCAGAAAATGGGTGGTTTGCATATTTGCAGGTAATAGCAAGTCAGGCAGGAGGAAGTTTGCATATGTGAATATAGATCTCCACAGTCCCTCACAAGAAGACAGACCCACGGTCACGGAGACTCTCACAAAAATAAGACAGGTAGTGCGGGGCGGGAGCATCCCGCCCCGTGTAAACGTGCAACACACTCGTGCGAAGGTTGTGTACTGGACCCGGCCCAAAGGGCCTATGCTGGGCAGCCATCGTCTGCTCAGGCTGAGGGCAAAGTCCCGGCTGCTGGGGGCAGCTCGCTGGTCAGGGTGTGCCAGCGCTCCAGGGCTGCGTCTGGCTGCTGCAGACAGTCGCTCCAGTGCTTGCGGGCCTCTCCACGGGCACCCGGCCCCAGGGACACGCCACCTGGTGAAGCAGGCAGCGTCAGGGCCCATCTTCCTGCCAGTTGCCCTCCCCCAGTGCCACGCCGGCTCCTCCCTCACCAATGAAGTCGTTGGATTTGCCAATGTCGTAGTCCCAGACGGTGACTTCCAGAGTCTTGGTGGCCAGAGTGGAGAGCTCCATCTCGTAGAAAAATTCCTGGGGACAAGGCCAGCCGTACTTTCCATGAGGCCCTTTCCCACCCCTGCCCCCAGTCCACCTTGATTTCTGATCCCTGCCTGCTTACCTCATTAAATTCTGGGTTTAGAGTCTTCTTCTTCACACACGTTTTATGCTTGGATTTCTTATCTACATCTGGTCTCAGGTACCTGAGGATGGGGTGGGGGGAGGGGAGCTGTGCGGTTAGGAGCAGGTCAAGTCCCAAAGGAACAGGGGGCAGGGGCCAGGCTCTCTGGGAGGGAGAGTGGGCTCAGGGTGAGGGCTCACGTCTTAACGTAGGGGTCGGAGTAGCCATTGACGTCCATGGCAGCCAGGTGGGCACAGCGAACGATGCCCACCAGCAGCCCCCGACGCCGAGAGCTGTAGCTGAGACTCAGCAGGATGCGGCCACGCTCTTCCAGCAGCCCAGGGCCCTGCTCCGCCTGCTCCAGCTGCGGGGGACAGACACAGGGGTCGGCCTGGGTCTCCACCACCTCCCGCCCAGACACAGTCCCTGTGAGGCGTCTCACCTCCTTCAGGTAACAGGAGATGCCCCTCAGCGCTGCTGACATGGAAGAGGGTGAAGCCAGCTAAGGGGGCAAAAAGAAGGTTCTGGAAACCTGGCCTCCCCAGGGCCCCCTCCGCCTGGCACCCCTGCAGCCCCCCACACGGACCGGGACCTGGCGCTCGAGGCAGATGTTAAAATGCTTCTTCTGTGAAGGCTTGAGGCGGCGGAGGGGCACTCGGATCTCACCAATAAACTCATTGTGGCTCAGTTTGTCCTCGTCACAGACAGCAATCCTGGCGAGGAACTGCAGGGTCAGGGCCCCTGGGGCACCTGAGCCCTGCTCCAATGTGGGAGAAGTACTCAGGCCAGTTCCAGCTCTGCCCCAAATGCTCTCCACCTCATCTGGAAAACGGGCTGGAGCTTGAGAAGGACAGGTGGATTTGCCCTGTTCCTCTGGCTCCTCCCTTTCCGGCCGCCCAGGTTGCCCCTGGTCCATCAGAATCTGCTCAGCCACTGCGAGAAGCCCTCGAAAATCCTGGGACCACCCTGTTGACTGCCTCCACTGAGGGCCTAGAGGCAAGATCTGACCACCCACAGGGCACATTTCAGTGGATGTGGCCACAGGGAGGCTGTAAGAGCTGGAACGGGCTTAAGGAGCCATGGGCAGCCAGACAAAGACCCCAGACACTTCCTTGGGCCTTGTCCTCTTTATGGAGCAGGAAGCCAGCCTAGCAGGGACACATGAGCCCAGCAATGAAGAGATGACTCCTTTGACTTCCACTTGTCTACTTCTGCAGCCCCTGCGCTGCTTCTGCTGTGACCTGCTATGGCTCGTAAAGCATACAAATCCCAGCCCTGACACTTAAGGTGGCTTGCTTGGGTGACCTTGGGCAAGTCACTTAATCTCCCTAAGCTTCCATTCCCATTTGTAAAATGAGGATAGTCAAGTGAAAGAGAAAATGGAAGATGCTTAGGGCTGGCACTAGTGAGTTACTTTTAGGCCTCATTCTCACACCCGAAATACTGTGCCAGCTTTTCTAGTTTCTGCCTCTGGCCTCCCCTCCTGTCTACCCCCACACAAAACACCAAGGTGGTCTCTTCCAAGCATGACCCTGACCATCCGGGAAGGGTCCCTGATGCAAACCTTCCCATGACTCCCTTTTGCCCAAGAACAAAGAAAGAGGTGCCCCTAAGCCTGGGTTTACCCTTGAGGGAACATGCTCTCTGGGATGAGGGAGCAAGTCACCTGTCCCTGAAGACTTCACTCCGTAGACATTTTGGGGGAACTCGGGGACAGACCTAACTAAGCCGCATAGAGCTGACTTCAGTGAGAGGCTCTGAGAAGGGGACTCAGCTCCCAGGGGGAGGCAGAGCTTGGACTGAGCCTCAGGTGAGTGGGATTTAGGCTGGCAGAGAGGAAGCAGAGGGTGCTTCCAGGTGTAAGAGGCAAACACGACAGGCAAAGTTCAGGGAGTTATGAAACTGACCAGTTGGAAGAAGACAGTCCTCTGTTCAAGGAGCAGTAGGAGATATTTTGGAGGCAGGAATGCCAGGGAACTATTTTGGCCTGCTGAAGGGGATGGAGAGCCACGGGTTGTTCTTGAGCATCGGAGAGGTGGCGGCTTCATGGGACATAAGCCCAAACCAACCAACCGAAGAAGGTTACAGTGATAGCTGTCCCAGAGAAGATGGTTGGCCGGAATCCTTGCTAGGGCAGATGAGTCCTCACCTGAGCACCTTGTGAGTGATGTCATCATCCGTGATGCCGCTGTATGTCAGGTCCTCATTCCACACCGGATTCAGTGTGTTCCTCTGAGTCTTCGTTTTTAGCTTATTGGCCTGGGTTGTGGGGACAAAAAGTTCTGGATACATGTCCCCTAGACCCACAGAGGCTGAAGGCAGGGGCTGGGGAAACCTAGGACAGACCGACCAGCGGGGCCAGGCCAGGGGCGAGAAGAGCCTGTTACCTTGCAGGCTCCAGGCAGCAGGTGCAGTTTGACATAGGGGTCAGCAAGGCCATTGAAATCCATGGGCTTGAGGCCCTGAAGAGGAGGGCAGGGGAGATGGCTGTGGGCTCCCAGCTCCTTTCTCCCTCCCTCTGCAGGGCTGGACTCTTGAGGTGTGGAGACCCCAGAAGGAGGGCGCTGGAGCGGGAGGGAGTAAGCAGGCCTGGGGAAGGAAGGGAGGGGAGGGTGCTGGAGCAGGGAGGGAAGAAGCAGCCTGGGGAAGGGAAGACAGGACGGAAGCACACCCCTCCCAGGGGCAGAAGGCAGACTGGGCCAGGATTCGGGAGGCAGGGAATGCCCACCTTGGCCCTGAGGATACTACAGTGCAGAGTGCAGGAGGCCTGGTCATAGAGAAGGTCAAACTCCAGCATGCCCAGGGCAGCTGGAGAGAAAGCAAAGGCGATGTGAGTCGGTGTGTGGAGACAGGTGTGTGTGAGAGACCAGCGGGCAGGCTGGCTGCGTGCGTCTCCGTCTGCCAGCCCGCAAGTGTGTGTGCAAGAGGCGGAGTGGGCATGTGCGTGTGTGCGTCTGGGTCCCTGGCTCGGCCGCTATGGGGCTGTGTGGGTGGTGGAGTGTCTCAGCAGAAATATTGAATATTGAGCCTTGCTGAAGCTGTAATCACCACACTGACTGCAGCTGTGGCGGCAGTCCCCGCCACCCTCTCCCCTCCCCCCCAAGCACACCCAGCAGAGCCTGTTCCCTCCCAGAAATCCTGGAGGCCCCCATCACACCCTGGGGCCTTCAAGCCCCCAGACTCACTGGTATCATCCGAGTCATAGCTGTCCACCTCAGCTCCGTCCTCCGGTGTGGTGGCCCCTAGGAGGGCCGCAGGGGGAGCCAGAGCCAGGGGGGCCAGCCGAGGAGGGGCCTCCCCATAGCCCCCGCCACCCCCTTCAGGTCCTGGTCCCCGGCGGGGGAAGTAGTCAGAGATCTGGCGGATGGGCCGGATGGGCCCGGGGCACACGTTGATGGCCATGTGCTCCTGGATGTTGATGGTCATGCGGTCGCCCCTGCGGCCCCTCATGCAGCACCCTTGGCTGGGGGAGGGGTGTGAGCTAGCGTGAGCCCAAGGCTGGCATCTCATACCTACCATCTGTGGCTGAGGGCCAGGCAACAGCCTCCTCGGTCTGTGGGGCCCTCCCTGGCCTTCCCTCCCAGGTGTCGAGGGAGAGGGCGGCCTGTGACAGGCGGTGGCAGGCAGGAGGCCTGGGCCCTCCAGACCCCAGCCTGCTCCACCGGGCAGGGCTGCCAGCCCACTCCCTGGCACACAGGTCGTGGCTGCAACCCACCCTCGCCCACCTACCTCTAAGTTGTCCCTCGTCAGCCTCCCAGCTCCTTCCTCTCATTCTGGGCTCCCGTCTGCTTCTGAGCCCTGCCTGCCCCCCAAGCGGCCCCTCAGGTCCCCGCCTGTTTCTCGGAGGCTCAGAGGCTCCGTCCATGCTCGGCACCAGGCGCTGGTCAGGGTGTCACCCTCCCTCTAGGCTTCCACTTCCCACCGTGCCTTCCTTCAACCCCCAAACCTGTCTGCCTGCCTGGTCCCCCCACCCTGCCTCAAGCCCAAGGTGGAGACCCCAGCCTCAGCTGCCTCCTCCCCAGCTTGGCTCCCCGGGGAGCCAGAAGCCAATCGCAGCCGCAGGAGAGCAGAACAGCCCCCTGGCACACACAGGCTGGCACGCTCCCCGCCACCCTCACGCCCCCGGCCGGCCCAGCCCCCTGCACCTGTCTCTGCCTCCAACAGGTGCCCAGGCACTGGGGGGACGGCGGGTGCAGGCTGGGCGGTGGCGGCCGGCGATTCCCAGGGTGGCGGGCGAGAAGAGCGCGGAGTCCGGCTGTGCCAGCCGAGAGGGAGGGAGGGCCGAGAAAGTGCGGGGAGGAGGGGGTGAGCGAGGTGGAGGCGAGGATGCAGCCGGCGCAGGCGGCGGGGGGCGGGGAGGGGCGGCCGGGCTGGGGAGGGGGCGGGACGCTCCGACTCCCACCCGGCGGCCACCCGTGCACACTCGGGAGCTCACACGCGTGCACAACAGACACGTGTGCTCGCGCGCACACAGGCATGGGCGCGCGGGCTGGCACACTTGTGTGCACACGCCTGCGCCCACGTGTGCACACTCACACATGCACAAACCCAGACAGGCGCTAGCACACTCACCGGAGAACTTCGCGCACACACACTCGCAAACGCGCGGGCTCCCTGCGCCACCAGGAACCGACCGTGAGAACTGCCGGTGTTTCCCAACTCCCGGGGGACCCAGGCCCCCGCCCCCGCCCCCGCCCGCGCGCGGAGCCCGCAGCGCCTCCCTCCCTCGCTTCTCCCGGCGGCGCGCCCGGGTCTCCAGGGCCGGACCACCCGCCTGGTTGCCATGGCGACGCCGGCTCCTCTCCCCCTCACCCCCGCACTTCTTCGCGCCCCTCCCCCGCAGAGAGCGCGGGACGTCTGTCCTCCCCCTCCTCTTAGCCACAGGGGCGGGGCTTACAGATCCGCAGTGACCTGGGGCGGGCAGGGCAGGGCTGGGGGTCTGGTCCGCCGGGCGTCGCTGCCCTGGGGACCTCGGCGTCCCCGAGCTGAGCTGGGGAATCTCACAGTCTGATGGAGGAGACAGAGGCCTGAGGCTGTGGCTATCCCCACGCCTTTTCTCTGGCTGTTCAGGCGTCCCTCCTGGCGACCCAACCTAGCCCTCCCTCCCCCGCCCCCCACCGGGACCGGCGTCAGGGATGGCATCTCCTTTGGGAATCCACCCTCCCTCACCCCACCCCCTGCCATCTCCAGTGCCGCCCCGCAGGTGGGGAGCGGCGTGGGGCTTGTTTCTGAATACCCCAGAGACCTGCACCCTTCCCCTCGTCTGCCATTTCTCACCTGAACCTGCCACAAGCCTGCCACCGGCCTGTCGGTCTAACCCTACCAGCCTTTGTTCTCACTCTCCTTTGCCTCAAACTGATTATCCCAAAAGAAAGTGGATCTCATCACCCCCTCCCCCACCGCCCACCGTAGGCTACACGGAAGAGTTACCTGCAGTTCCTAGAACACACCTTGGTCTCCCCGGCCTCTGGACCTCACACACGCTCCTCTACCTGGGAGACCTTTCCCTTCCTTCAGGAATCATCCTGGGTCATCTCCTCCTAGGAGCCTCCCTGGAGGACCCTCCACTGCCCCTCGGCTTCCAGAGCTGTCCCGGACTCAGCTCTGCTGGCTGTTTCGTCGGTGCCACCCCCACCTGCCAGGGAGTTCTACAGCCAGCATAGGCTGATTCATCAGAGTCCCTAGTGCCCCAAACTGGGCCTGGCACTAATTTGGC
>CAUYQG010267152.1:0-10645 GCA_963574415.1 Tarsius wallacei
CTCTCGGCCCGCCCAGCAGGGTAGGCCGCGTCCGTTTGTCCAGGGCCCCCGGGCCGCCCCCCCCCCCCCCCCCCCGCGACCACTGTTCTGACCTGAGATTAGTCTTGTCTTTCCTTGAATGCAGCATACGGAATCACAGGGTGTGCACTCTTCTGTGTCTGGCTTCTTTTGCTCTTTGTTATGCCTGGAAGATTCTGCCATCCAGATTCTGCAGGAAATAGGTGGAGGTACCAGGGAAGATCCTCTTCAGATAATCTCATCTACAAATGCCCCTGAGTTTGTCTCCTCCCTGGGAATCAGGGTATAAAGGTTTTCAAACATGGCCTCTAGGTCGGGTGCGGTGGCTCACTCCTGTAATCTTAGCACTTTGGGAGCCAAGGTGTGACAAATGCTTGAGCCCAAGAGTTTGAGACCAGCCTGGACAACATAGCGATACATCGTCTCTACAAAAAAATCAAAAAATTAGCCAGGCATGGTGGTAAGCACCTGCAGTCCCAGCTACTTGGGAGGCTGAAGCAGAAGGATTGCCCGAGACAAGTCAAGGCTGTGGTGAGCCCTGATCACACCACTGCACTCCAGCCTGGGCAACAGAGTATGACCCCAACTAATAATAATAATAATAATAAACAAAAAATAAAACAATAAAACATGGCCTCCAAATTCCTCTGTTGTACTGATTGAAACCCTGGTGCTTAGAGCACTGTGTCACCCTATAAAAAGTCAATAATTCAAGGTCGCAATGCAGTGAGGAAGCCAAGTTACATGGAGAGGCCACATGTAGGTGCTCTGATGTTAGTCCTGGTTTTTGAGTCTCCCAGTACATGAATGAATGGGCCCCAGATGATTCCATCTCCAGCTATCAACTTATTCCCTGCCTTTGAGTCTTTCTGGATGAGGCCTAAACATCTTGGAACAGAGAAAAGTAATGCCTCTGGTCACCGTGTTCACCCTGCCCACGTTCCTGACCACAGAATACAAAATGTTTGCCGGGCGCGGTGGCTCAAGCCTGTAATCCCAGCACTTTGGGAGGCCAAGGTCAGAGGATTGCCTGAGCCCACAGGTTCGAGACCAGCCTGGGCAACTTGGCGAGACCTCGTCTCTACAATAAATCAAAAAAATTAGCTCGGTGTGGTAGCGTGCGCCTGTAGTTCCAACTACTTGGAAGACCGAGGCGGAAGAATTGCCTGAGCCCAGTAGGTAGAGGCTGTGGTGGCCATAAGTGTGCCACTGTACTCCAGCCTGGGGGACAGGGTGAGACTCCAACTCAAAAAAAAAAAAAGGTTGTTCTGACTGGGTGTGGTGACTCACTCCCACAATCCCGGCACTTTAGGAGGCCGAGGTGAGAGGATTGCTTGAACCCAGGAGTTCAAGACCAGCCTGGACTACATAGGAAGACCTTGTCTCTACAAAACGTAAAGTAAGTATATAACTAAAATCAGATGTAGGAATAAAAAGATGATTGTTTTAAGATGCTCAACTTTGGGGTAATTTGTTACATAGTAATAATAACTAGATCACAGGGTGAGAGGATCCCGACTCTGGAAGGGTGAGTTTAGCCTTCTCACTGGGCCTGTAATGGAGAGTGAGTCTGTTTTCTGGAGTCTACTGGCTGCTTCTCAGGCCTGCCTTGGCCTCATCGTCTTGTCCTTCGTTTAGAGCATCTCTGATCGGTTATAGACCAGTTGTCAGTTCTCTGTACCAGTCTTCCCAAAGCAAAAGGCGTTTTCTGGTTAGAGTGTGATTCCTCCCACAAATTTTTTTTTTTTCTGAGTCGTAGTTTCACTCTGTCTCCCAGGCTGGAGTGCGGTGGCACGTTCACGGCTACCGCACCATCGATCTGCTGTGCTCAGGTGATCCTTCTGCTTCAGCCTTCCAAGTAGTGCTGTGAGTGAATTGCAAGAAATCAGATAACCAGCACAATAAAGGTCAAATTAATGAGCTCTTTAATAACCGGCGGTCAAGAGGAGGCTCATACCTCCAAGACTCTGGACCCCGAATGAAAGTAGTGGGGTGTTTTTACAGGCAAAAGCAGTTGGGAAACTGAGGCATTACAGAGATAAACATATGTTTTGGGGTTTGGCACATGGTACACTCAGATAAGGGGGAAGCCATTAGAGCATTGGGTGGGGTACAGGGCTGTGAGGGTTGTTTATGAGCAAAAAAATTTTTTAAAAAATTACTGCCTCAGCCATACAGGGGCTCAATAACAAGTTAACAAAATGGAGGCGGATTACAAAATGGAGTTTTAACTAAAATCATTTATAGGAAAATACTTTAAATGCAAACTTAGGTTTTAAACAAAACACAGCAAACACTTTAAACACTTCACATAACACTGCAAAACACTTCAAATACTTCAGTAGCTGGAACTACAGGTATATGCCACCATGCCCAGCTAGCTTTCTGATTTATTGTAGAGATGAGGTCTCGCCAAGTTGCCCAGGCGGGTCTCGAACCCATGAGCTCAGGCAATCCTCTCACCTCACCTTGGCCTTCCAAAGTGCTGAGATCATAGCTCAGCACAACCTTGACCTTCTAAGCTCAGGAAATTTTCCCACCTCAGCCTCCCAAGTAGCTGGGATTACAGGCATATGACACCCCAACCAGCTAATTTTTTTTTTTTTTTTTTTGTAGTTAGGGTCTTACTCTGTCACCCAAGCTGAAGTGCAGTGGCATGATCACTGCAGCCTCAACCTCCTGGGCTCAGGCAATCCTCCCATCTCAGCCTCCTGAGTAGCTGGGACTACAGGCATGTGCCTGGCTAATTTTTTGATTTTTTTGTAGAAACGTGATCTTGCTGTGTTGCCTAGCTTGGTCTCAAACTCCTGGACTCAGGCAATCCTCTTGCCTTGGCCTCCCAAAGTGCTGGGATTACAGGCATGAGCCACTGTGCCTGGTCTTATTATTGAATTTTTAAGAGATGAATATAGGCCTGAGGTCATAGAGCTAATAATAGATGAAGACGCGGTGCCAGTGTGGGTCTGTCGGTTGTTGTCACAGTGCCTGCTGATTTCTCTGTCTCTGTCTGCAGAGCAAGGGCTTGTGGGTCTGGAGTGCTTGCTGGACCTTGCACTGGCAGGTACCCACCTGGCCTCACAGCCACGCCCAGAGCTGTCAGAGGTGCGTTACTCTCCTTGGGACATGGCGTTGACCCACTGCACTGCATCCTCCAGTCTCAGTGAGCCTGACCATGCCAGCCACTGCCAGTGAGCCACGGCAGTGCCTCAAGAGTCCTCTGGAGCCGGGCTCGGTGGCTCAGCCTGTAATCCCACGCTTTGGGAGGCTGAGGTGAGTGGATTGCCTGAGCCTGCGGGTTCGAGACCCGCCTGGGCAACTTGGCGAGCGCTCAGCTCTACAATAAATTAAAAAAAAATTAGCCGGGCGTGGTAGCGCGTGCCTGTAGTTCCAGCTATTTGGAAGGATCGCTGGAGCCAAGCAGGTCGAGGCAGCGGTGGCCAGGAGCGTGCCACTGTACTCCAGTCTGGGTGACAGAGTGAGACTCCAACTCAAAAAAAAAAAAGGAGTCCTCTGGGCGCGGGGGTTTCAGTACAATACAGCTTCCCTGCCTCCCAAGGTCCTTCCTGACCCTCTTTTTTTTTTTTTTCTGGGATCCACACAGTGGGAGTTTAGGGACTTGGAATCTGCCCTTGCTTCAAGCAAGACTACAGAGAAGAGATTGATTTATTTTTTAACAGATTTATTGAGATGTAATTCACCTACTACATAAATCACCCGTTTAAAATGTGCAATTCAGCCGGGTGTGGTGGCTCAAGCCTATAATCCCCGCACTTTGGTAGGTGGAGGTGAGAGGATTGCCTGAGTCCAGGGTTTCAAGAACAGCCTGGGCAACTTGGTGAGACCTCATCTCTACAATAAATAAAAAAATTAGCTGGGTGTGGTGGTGCATGCCTATAGTTCCAGTTACTTGGAAGGCTGAGGTGGAAGGATCACCTGAGTCCTGCAGGTCAAGGCTGCGGTGGCCGTGAGCGTGCCACTGAACTCCAGCCTGGGTGACAGAGTGAGACTCTGACTTAAAAAAAAAAATTGTGCGATTTAATGGCGTTTAGTATATTCAGAGTTGTGCAACCATCATTACCACTGAACATTTTATACCCCTATAAAGACATCTCGTACCCTTCAGCCATAATCTATCCACCCCCCCCGCCCACCATCCCCGGGCAGCCACAAATCTACTTTTTGTCTCTGTAGATTTGCCTACTCTGGACATTTCATATAAATAGACTATGTGGTTCTTTGTGGCTGCTTTATTTGCTTAGTGTCATATTTTCTTTAAAAAAATTTTTTTTTTGAGTTGGAGTCTCACTCTGTCACCCAGGCTGGAGTGCCTTGGCACACTCACAGCCACTTCAGGGTTGACCTGCTGGGCTTCAGAGATCCTTCTGCCTCAGCCTTCCAAGTAGCTGGAATTATAGGTGCGTGCTACTGCGCCCAGCTAATTTTTAATCTATTGTAGAGATGAGGTCTTGCTAAGTTGCCTGGGCTGGTCTCGAATTCGCAGGCTCAGGCAATCCACTTGCCTCGGCCTCCCAAAGTGCTGGGATTACAGGTTGAGCCACCGGGCCCGGTCTCTTTTTTAAAATATTTAAAAAAATTTTTTTTGAATGGGAGTCTCACTCTGTTGCCCAGGTTGGAGTGCAATGACACGCTCATGGCCACTGCAGCCTTGACCTGTTGGGCTCAGGTGAACCATCCGCCTCAACCTTCCAAGTAGCTGGAACCACAGGCATGTGCCACCATGCCCTGCTAATTTTTTTTATTTATTGTAGAGACAAGGTCTTGCCATGTTGCTCAGGCTGGTTTCGAACCCACGGGCTCAGGCAATCCTCTTGCCTCTGCCTCCCAAAGTGCTGGGATTATAGGTGTGAGTGACCGCGTCCGGCTTAGTATCATATTTTCAAGGTCCATCCATGTTATAGTATGTGTCACTATTTCATTACTTTTTTATTGCCAAATAATGTTTCATTGTATGACGATGCCACATTTTATTGGGTGGGCATTTGAGTTGTTTTCCCTTTTTGGCTGTTATGAATAATGCTTTTATGAAAATCTGTGGGCATGTTTGTGCGTAGATATGTTTTCAACCCTCTTGGGTATACACCCAGAAGTGGGCTTGCTGAGTCCTATGGTAACTGTGATTAAGTTTTGGGGACCTGCTGGTCTGTCTTCCAGACAGATGCACCCATTTTACATTCCTACCCACAGTGTGTGGGGGTTCTGGGTTCTCCACATCCTCACCAACACCTGCCTCTTAGATTCCAGCTGACCTAGTGGATGTGAAGTGGTGTCGTTGTAGTTTTGTATCACGTGTCCCTGATGGTGGATGGTATTGGTCACCTTTCCAGTCCTTTGTCTTTTTTTTTTCCTTCTTTTATGGAGACAGGGTCTCGCTCTGTTGCCTAGGCCAGTCTCGAACTCCTGGGCTCAAGCAATCCTCAGCCTCCCAAATGCTGGGATGACAGTTGTGAGTCCCCCGTCCGGCTCCATTTCCTTTTGGCCTTTGGTATATCTTCTTTAGAAAAATGGCTGTTCGGATTCTTTGCTGACTTGTCTTTTTATGGCTGAGTTGTAAGAGTTCTTTATATATCCTCGATACAAGTCTCTTATGCTGGTTTATTTTTAGGGACCTTTAGGAAAGGTCATTTCATAACTTCTGGTTCCCTTGTTTACCAGCTGGAGAATTGCATCAGAAGCATCGTTGGCCCTTCCAGGCAGTGTTGACACCCCTTGGATACCATAACTCATGTGTGTTCCTGGTGCTGGGGAAAACAGACGGGATACTCCTGGTTCCCTCTCCCCTAAGCTGTTTTTCAGTTTCACCTAAATCAGAGTGTCTTAAGTGGTCGGACCTTGCACCGGCAGGTACCCACCTGGCCTCACAGCCATGCCCAGAGCTGGCAGAGTTGTGTCACTCTCCTTGGGACATGGCGTTGGCCCCCTACACTTTGTCCTTCGGCCTCAGTGAGCCTGACCACACCAGCCACTGCCAATGATAATGGAGGGCAGGTCAGAGTCCCTGTGGGATTCTTTCACCCCCTTCCCCACAAGCCTCGCTGCCCTCTAAAGCTGGATGTGTTTCCTCCTCCTCCCAACCCCCCTCCTTTTGGAAACCACGCTCCTAACAGAAGCACTTTTGAGAGTCACCCTGATATGGCACGAAATGGCCTCTGGGTGGCACTAAAACTGAGACGGAGGCCCCGGGGGCCGGGGGCAGTGACCGGTGCTGAGTCTCAGACAAAGAAAAGAACATTCTCTTCTCGTGGGTAGTCGCATGTGAAGCCAGGCTAGGTGATCAGATTGTTCCCTGGCTGAAACCACGAGTACAGCGTAGTGAGACCCGATCATGCCCTGGGGAGGAAGGAAAGGATAAGTGGCGTCTTTTGATGTCTCCAAGGAAGATCTCAGCAGCATCAGTCCATGTTTATTAAGTTCTAATGTTAAGCCAAGCATTGTGCTAATCATTGTCTATCTTGTATCTCATTAAATCCGCACCACCATCACCTTATTTATGGGTTAGGAACAGCGTATCCTTATTTTCCAAATGAGGAAAGTGAGCCCGCATAGATGAACTGACCAGGAGTCACCCCGGCAGCAGGTGGTTTAGCTGGGGTTTAAACCCAGGCCATCTGACTTGAACATCTGCACTCTTAAACTCCTCCTCCTCCTCCTTGTTTTAGTTTATTATTATTTTTTTGAGTCAGAGTCTCACTCTGTCACCTAGGCCGGAGTGCAGGGGCATGCTCACGGCCACTGCAGCCTTGACCTGCTGGGCTCAGGTGATCCTTCCACCTCAGCCTTCCCAGGAGCTGGAAACACAGACGCATGCCACCACATCTGGCTAATGATTTGATCTATTGTAGAGACGAGGTCTCGCTTAGTTGCTTAGGCTGGTCTTGAACCCGTGGGCTCAGGCAGTCCTCTCGCCTCTGCTTCCCAAAGTGCTGGGATTATAGACGTGAGCCACTGCATCTGCCTCCCAACTAGCTAGGACTACAGGCCCGCCACCATGCCTTGCTAATTTTTTTTTTTTGGTAGAGATGAGGTCTTGTCATACTGCTTAGGTTGGTTTCAAACTCCTGAGCTCAAGTACTCCTCTCTCCTCGGCCTCCCAAAGTGCTGGGATTACAGGTATGAGCCACAGCGCCCAACAAACTCCTTGATGCACAGAGCACCCAAGCTTTTGGATACGAATCCTACTGATGTTCATTTTCACGCTGTCAGTTTCCATAGACATTTGCAAGGGAGGCAGCTGAACTGTAGAGGAAAGAGCCCTGGTCATGCGTTACAAAACTGGCACTGAGAAGTACTCCGGCACACACACAGGTTTTGGGTGACTTTGGTCAATTACATCATCCTTCTCTAAATTTCCTTACCGTACAATAGGAAATAGCATACCTGCGTCATGGGGTTATTGTGAAGGCCAAATGGGATTGTCACTGTGAGTATGATTTGTAAACTCCAAAGCTGGAAAAGTCAGAGATTGTTATTCTTATTGCATTGTTTGCTTAATTCAGGTCAGATCCTGTCATTAACAGCCCTAAACCTAGATAACAAGAGTTCTGAGTCTCTGCCAAGAAGTTTGGTGTTGGCTTGCTTCTGAGCCCTTTGAGACAATAGAAATGGGGTATCACCCAAGCATCAGGTCTTGGAGCTTTGTACTTGGTTAATCCCAGAATCCCACCTACCCCTCTCCACTCCCTAAGCTCTAGCCAGGATCTTGGCTCTTTGGTGCCCTTCCACTCCCACTCCTTCGGGCTGACTAGCTGATCCTTATCTTCTGCTGGCTGTTGGGCAGGAGTGTGTGGCTGTTTGTGGCAGAGGTGGGATTGCCCACCAAATGCACACACACTCATTGACTGGGCCAGCGAAACATGAGCGGAAGTGACGTATGTCTCCTGTAGGCTGAGGCAGCAATGAGCCGGGTTCCTCTTCCATTTCCCCTTTCCCCTGTTAAAGGCCACCTGTCAGATGGAGGAGGGCCACTTGGCCCATATCAGTTTGTGATATGAGCGAGAAACTCATCCTTGTGATATGAGTAAGCTGCTGAGATGTGGGGGTTTATTTGCTCAGAGTGTAGCTCGTGTTACTTGGACGAATGTATTTCCTATCAGGAGGGAGGGATGACCCCATTGCAGGCTGAGCAGCCTAAGTAAAGATATGACATATTAAAGGGAGAGTTGGTGTGGACAGAGCTGAGGATCCTTGTTCACAGTGTCCTGTCACAGAGCGGCTAAGGTCACACACTTCGAATTGTAGCCCTGCTATTGATGGGCTGTGTGTCTTGGACAAGTTCCTCTCTGAGCCTTGGTTTCCCTCACTGTAAACTGCAGATAATAATAACACCCAGACCATGGGGTTGTGAAGACTGAATGAGTACTTAGCTCAGTGCCAGAAGCAGAATAAGTGCTGGATAAAAATGAGCCATGTTAAATATGTTATTGTTCTCAAACTTTTTTTTTTTTTTGAGACAGGGACTGGCTCTGTCACCAGGCTGGAGTACAGTGGTGCCATCATAGCTTACTGCAGCCTCTGACTCTAGGGCTCAAGCGATCCTCCTGCCTCAGCCTCCCAAGTAGCTGGGACTATAGGCATGCCACCACACCTGGCTAATTTTTTAATTTTTTGGAGAGAAGAGGTCTCACTATACTGCCTGGCTGGTCTCGAACTCCTGGCCTCAAGCGATACTCCCACCTTGGCTTTCCAAAGTGCTGGGATTACAAGCACGAGCCACCATGCCCAGCCCACCCATTGTTATGATAAGGGAGGACTGGGAAACTGATTTCAGGGCCAAAAAAAAAGAGCTTTCTATCCTTATAGTAATCTGGAGTTTAGAATGGTAATAAGAAAACGAGCAAAGTGTTCTGAGGGCACCCAGAACCAATTCATCCTCCCTCCCCTCCCTTCCCCTTCCCTCCCCACTCCTTCCCCTCTCCCCCTCCCTCCCTCCCTCCCTCCTTCCTTCCTTCCTTCTTTCCTTCCTTCCTTCCTTCCTTCCTTCCATCCAACGAGAAACTTAATAAACATCATTTTCTGAATCTGTGAGGGAGGCTCTAGCCCACAGGGAGATAGGGCCTGAAACACCAAGGTCACTGGAGAAGCCCTTCTGGGGTCCTGCTGCCTCTTTAACAGAAGCTAGGGGAAAAAAAAAAAAGAAAAGTCATGAAGGGAGACAAGGCCAATGATGTCTAATGCGGAAGGGCAGTGACAGGAAACCGGCAGCAACACTGAGTGCTTCTCCTTGGGGTGGGTCCTCCATGGATGAGGAGCTCCGAGGGGAAGGGGTGAGGGAGATCTCCATCCCAGACCACAGTCAAGGGGTCTCCGGGTCTTGGGCTCTCAGCCCACCAGGCTCCTGGGCTGGAGCGAGGCGAGCAGGAGAGTGGGAAGCCAGACTGTCCTTTGCTCGGGTGAAATCTCAGATGCATTTTCATCCCCATGCAGTGGATGGGAAGTGTCCCTGGGAGCCTCAGGTGACGTTTTTGACAGCCTCTTAGGCATGTCAGGAGCACCTGTGAGCACATCGAAAACACTGGCCGGGGTGAACATGGTGGCATCTGTGTGTCCAGCATCCCCTGCCCTGTCTCCTGGTTACTGAGCCCACTCTAAAACCATCAGGCTGATTCTTTGTTTTTGTTTTTGGTTTTTTTGAGTTGGAATCTCACTCCATTTCCCAGGCTGGTGTGCAGCAGCACACTCACGGCCACCGCAGCCCTTGACCTGCCAAGCTCAGGCGATCCTTCCACCTCAACTTTCCAGGTAGCTGGAACTACAGGCGTGCACTACCACGCCTGGCTTATTTTTTGATTTATTGTAGAGACGAGGTCTCACTGAGTTGTCCAGTCTGGTCTCGAACCCCTGAACTCAGGCAGTCCTCTTGTCTTGACCTCCCAAAGTGCTAGGATTACAGGCTTGAGCCACTGTGTTTTAGGCAGGTTTCCTGTGCTCACTAGCTTCCAGAAGCTCCAGGCCAGATCCTCCCAGCTGTGAGTCTACTAAAAAGAGAGATTCTGGCCAGGCACAGTGGCTCACACCTATAATCCCAGCACTTTGGGTGGCCAAGGTAAGAGGATTGCCTGAGCCCAGGGGTTCGAGACCAGCCTGGGCAACTTGGTGAAACTTTCTTTCTACAACTACAAAAAAAAAAAAAAAAAAATTAGCCAGGCATGAAAGTTCATGCCTGTAGTTCCAGCTACTTGCAAGGCTGAGGCGGAAGGATTGCCTGAGCCCAGCAACTTGAGGCTGCGGTGGCCATGAGTGTGCCACTGTAGTCCAGCCTGGGTGACAGAGTGAGACTCCAACCCCCCCCCCAAAAAAAAAGGCGTGGCAGACATAGCTAGAACAGCTCAGTGTCAGATGTGCAAAGCTAAAACAAAAACGACATGCTGTGGGAACTCAGAGGAAAAAGGGAGCCTGAATTTCAGAGGGAGAGGAGGAGTGTGAATTAAGTCCATTGAGAGATGGCTGGGTGCAGTGGCTCACGCCTATAATCCCAACACTTTGGGAGGCCGAGGTGAGAGGACTGCCTGAGCCCACAGGTTTGAGACCAGCCTGGGCAACTTGACGACACCTCATCTCTACAATAAATTAAAAAATTAAAAAAATAAAAAAAAAGTTGGGCTCAGTGGCT
>CAUYQG010267157.1:0-20269 GCA_963574415.1 Tarsius wallacei
CAATTATCAAAATACTATAAAAGAGGGATTGGCGGTAGAAGGAAACTACCGGGGAGGGGGCACACTTCATCAATAAGGGTACCTGATCTCAAACCAGGCAAAGTGGGGGCCAAAGGGAGGCCCAAACTTTACCTGTACAATGACCACCTGTATATCTAATCCTGAATCGTTCCCTACATCCTTAAAATTAAAACGAAATAAAAAATGAAAACAAAGAATGGCAAGAGGTGTCACAAAATCAGGTGAAGAGTAAACAGCAAGCTATTGAGATTGTCTCCTGAGAAGCGGCCAGCCATGCACTTCCAAAGTGATCTTTACCAGCTCTTGCAGGGCTGCTCTAGAGACTCAGGAAAAAGCTGGAAGCCCTTCTTGGTGGATGGATTCCTGGACGAGACCCGAGTTGAAGCTTGCAGGGTGTGTCTCGCTCCTGTCTCTCCCCCACAGGGAAGGGACTTCCTTTCACCTCAGCAGCAACAAGCTGAGAGCTTCTGGACCAGCCCTCGCTTGCTCAGAAGGCACCTGGCAGTGTCTCTAGGACGGCTGATGCCAGGTTTAGAGATTGCTGGGGAGGCAGCACGTGTGCTGGCAGAGCTGCAGTGTGGAGGATCCGCACAGGGACGGGCTGTGCAGGCTGGAGCGGGCTCTGTATTTAACTGCCGAGAAATTCAGGTACCCGTCTTCACCTTTAAGAAGACACCTTCACCTCCACTGATTCTTCCTGACTTCCTATTCCTAGGATCATTTTAAGCCAGGAAAATAAATGCAGTGACATTCTTATAATCATTTGTGATGTTTCCTCAGGGGAGAGGAGTTTCTTATGTGGTCTTTTTTTTTCTGAATCTTGTGTTTACTATTGTTTCTGTTGTTTCATATTTGAACAACTGGCCCAACTCTTTTTAATCATATTACATTTTATATCATGTTATCATGAAATGGACGAGTAAGACTTTTCTCCGTTTCACGTGTATGATGCCAATTGATATAAGGGGCATGAATGACTTTATATTATTAAAATGATGCCTGACTTTTCTGAGAGCAAAGGGAATAAACAAAAATGTTAGCAATTTGGATATGATAACATAAAAATATATACTGCAGACCTAAATTTCAGTCTCCAAATGACTTACTATTGAAATCCTCCAATCTCTAAAGGAGCTGTCACTTAATCTCTAAAATTGCTGTCGCTTTTTGCTTGTAAATTGCTTTTTGTATCAGTGTGTGTGGGGGGGTTCATGTAAGCTTCTCTAGATAATATTTCACATACATTGTCTGAAAAAAAGTGTCGCAGCATTTCTTTAGCACGCAAATGAGAAAGGCAAGAAGGGGAGGTTATATGCCAGACACAACAATCCCACGCCATCACAGAGGGTGTTTCATTTCAACCTCATGTCAGCTCCTTCGAGGCTGACATTATTTCAGTGTCATGGAAGAGGACTTGAAAGCTTGGGGGAACTTAAGGAACTTGCTTGAGATCATAACAATAATAAGTGGCAGGGGTGAGGATGGAGCCAGGTCATTGCACTTGAGAGCTTGTCTTCATTCCAGTGCACTGTCCTGCTTCCCTTACAGCCGTACTGGGCAAAGGAGACAATCAGTTAAGTGAAGGAATGAACCAAAGCGATGCTTTCCAGCTGGTCGTAGATTAAATTGTTATAAAATAATCTCCTACCTCTTATGATTTAGATAAAATATAAGAAGTAAGAGTTAATGAGATAGGTTCTCTTCATTGCAAACACATTGAACGATCCCTTCTGGCCATTGAAAGTGGACTAGATAAAGAAAATGTGGTAAACCTTTATTTAAGACATATTGAACTTCCTGTTCAGCAACATTGCAAGGCGGGACCCTGGGGCAGGAAGGAGAGAAGGCGGGACCTGTCCACCCCCATGCCTGTGTCCACCCTCCTGACCACAGACAGAAGCACCACACTGCTACCCAGAGTAGGGGACAGCTGGGAGGGCAGTGTGAGGCCCCGGCAGAAGAATTTTGGGCAACAGCAAGCCACAGTTGGAGGCTATCTGGTAGGCATGTCAGTTTATCAGTCTCTGTTTTGAACTTTCAGCTTCTGGACTTGCTCACTGGTGCCATCTACCTCATCTGATTGCATGCTTTTGCTGAACCCTGAAATCTCTGCCTGGACTAGGAGGACCACATATATAGGTTAAGACTGAGTAAATATTCATAATATAATTATAACTATGATAAATCAGGATAGTTTAATCTGGAAGGATTTAGATTCTCCACTTAAGGAGTGGGATGACCACTGCTGAAGTGAGTTGGTGATTTCTGGGAAAAGGTATATAGGAAAATGAGCAGATGGCCCTTGTTTGGGTCATGTCCATATTCCTATTTAAAAAGCAGCTTTTCCGCTCTCCATTCTAAGTCCTGATGAAACACAGGTTTATTTTCATACTTTAGTCATTCTTCCACATCAGGGTACCATATCTTATTTTATTCAAAACTAAACCAAACACAAACATTTAAAATGCATTTCTTTTTGAACTATCAATTCTGCCCGAAGAGGATATAGCTCTTAGCCACCCAGTCCTTCTTCCTGAAATCGTTGTCCATGCATGCATGATGACCTTCCGAGTAGGCACAAATATCAGGGGTGGATCCTGACCCTCACACCCTCGGCCACTTACTGACTCTCTAAACTTGATTCCCTTTCTTTCTGACCCTCTCACAATGATCTCTTTTCATAAAATTGAACATCTTGACTAGAAACCTCTTAAAAATCACTTAATCAATGCTATGTCCTCAAATGACATCAATATTGTCTTTCTTTTTGTGTTGCAGTCATAGCTATTAAAAAAAAAATCACTCTGGCATCCAGGATCACATCCTTGCTTCAGGTGTCCACAAACTTCATGTGGTTGCAGAGAAGAACTGAACTCTCCCTATTCGCCAAGGCTCCATTCCATGAAGTCACACATTTGCAGCCTTTCTCCCTCTTCCTGTCTGAAACCTTTATATCCTTAATCCTCCAAACTCGCTGTCTCCCCTGGAACCTGTTAAATTCTAAAGTCTCCAATCACCTACTCCTTCTTCAAAGACCAGTGGAAACCTCTGATGCATCTTGCGTGAAGTGAGGGAGCAGATACAACCTTCCATAGTAAGCTTGGAGGCTCATGCAACTCCTTCTGAACTGTATGCTATGTAATATGGACTCTTAAGAAATTTCATTACTCAGCCTTCATTTTTTTTGGGGGGGAGGTTACTTTGGTAGCATATTGATTTTAGATTAGATAGGTAAGGATGCTTGTTTGTTTGTTTGTTTTTTTAAATATATATTCACTGTCATGTGCATGCAAATCATTTTGTCTACCTTGTACTCTATGGAAATAACAAAACTAAATAGGAAGTTGGTAAAAAGGTGGAAGGGTGTGAGAGAAAGACAGACATACAGAAGGAAAGAAAGCAGGAAGGAAAGAGAGAAACAAGAAAAGAAAGAAGGAAAAGAAAGTGAAAAACAAGAATGGAAAGAAAGGAAAAAAGAAACAAGAAGAAAGAGAGAAAAAAACCAAACAGTTCGCGTTTATTTTAAGTGTTTTGCTACAAAATCACTTCCCAGGTTTGGATACAGCATGTGGGGCCAGTCTGGTGCAGCCCAGACCTCCTGCCAGAGCTAGGGATGGAGGAGAGAGGAGCCTGGCCCTCTTAGTGACGTTGCAGAACTGCCACAGGATCCTCACACTCTGATACAATGAAAGTATCCGTTTAAGCCCTTTCCTTTTCTCCTTCCATTTAGTGAAGGAGTTTTCCCATAGTTTATTTTGTATCACAGTCTTGTTATTTTCCTCCTCTGACACTGAGCTGTAAGATTGTCTTAGAGCCAGGCACAGCCCGAGACAGAGAGATGAGAAAGACCAGCAGCCTCCAAGAAAGTGGTTTCCTAGCAACAGCAACTATTCCAAAGGTTTCCGAGATTTCCATAGCAATGTGAAGATAGTAAACAGTATATGTTGTTATCTGTTCAATCAGAATGAACTATATTTGACCAGTGATGGACAAATGAAGAAAACACCTGTCTTTGTTCTATTAGATTCTGTCTTCTTAGCTATTCTTCAGATTAGCTTCCAAGATCTATGTTTTGTTGCTGAAAGTAATATGTTGTGATAAATCAGACAGCTTGATTTTTTATTTCTGTTCCCTTTTTCCTTTTCTTTTTTTTCTCCCCAGAGACATTTACTAAAGCAATTCAAAGGAAAAAAGTTAAAACAGAAGAGGAAACCATATTTTCAAGAATACAAATTTTTAAAAATTTAAATATTAAGATTTCAGGTCTAGAGGTCAGAACAAATAGCTATGACAAAAAAAAATTCAAAATTTTTAAAGAGGAATATAATTGAGTTAGCAGTACCAGAGTAATTATCTTTCTTCTTTTCTGATTAAATATGATTCTAGTTTTTAAAAAAGTGGAGCCACTAAGAGCAAAGGGACTTTCAAAATAATTTAGGCTTCATACACACCACACTCAAAATGCCGCAGCTATAGTCTTTCATTTCTTTTCTTAAACTGCAAAGCTACATCTGTTTTCTGTGGACACCCTCCTCCTCCACAGAAAGACTGCACAATAGTTACCAGTAAAGCCCTTTAAATTCATATTGGGACAATCATTAAAGACTAAATTATGTTAGTGTCTGTCAAAATACACAGAAATATAAATATGTATATATATCCAGTCTTTAAATATGTATATAAAATAAATTGCTTATACATTTTTGAGAAAGAAAAACCCACATAAATTATTTCGAATTATTGTGAAAAATATTTTAAGGTGAAAAAGCAATAGAGATAGAAATACATACCTAAGATCTTTTCTAAGTTACCAAGTAGATTAATAGATATGACTCATTGCCTAATCTTTTGCAGGTAGCTTACCCATTTCCTTTGCTTTGGTGTATTTTCATGGAGCTATGGTCTGCAGGAGACACAGAGAACATGGGAAGATGTTTCTATTCTCTGAGACTGTGGTTAATGTTAGGGCAATGTGGTCAACAAGTAATATGAGTCAGACCCATTGCTAGCATCAGGCAATTTACATTTATAAAGTCCAAAATAATTTCGGTGCATCAAATAAGGTCTTCTTTGTGTTCACTGGGACTTGTGGAACCCTTTTAAACAAAGGTGTTTCAGCCATAACTGCCCCTAGGAATTCTGAAGGAGACTTGCCCTATGACAGAAGTCTGCTCTATGTGGTTATAGCAATGTTACAGGGTATTTCTAAGGTTCAATGCCAAAAAAATGAAATATGTGATTTTTCATTTCTGTGTTGGAACTAAGCGGTGTTATGACACTCTGCTATTAATTTATCATGACAAAATTATTCAACTTGAACTAATCACTAAAAGTGCAACAATAACAGAGATATAGCCATATTTTATTCTCCATTAACAGAAAGCGTATATTTACAGATGCCTTCTTTAGCAGAATTTATTTTATGATTTGATTTAATTACCCTTAAATCATGTTTTTGACAGTAGTTCAATTAACAAGTATGAAAAGTTTCTGATGGAAACCAAGGATTTTTGTGCCAAATATTTTTCTTTGTGCAAGCAAAAATGTGGCAATATGCCATTCTGATATCTGCCACTTCAAAACCTGCATATTCTGGTGATAGCCTCAGACTATCCAGCAAGCTTACTGCTGATAAAAAGAGAAACGTATATAAAGATGCAGCACTTTTTTACTCCTTAACACCTAAGGTATTAATATCTTCTGAAGATTGCATGCAGGTATATCATGTACCTTGCTTAAAACCTGCATCAGTTCACCCTTAATTGTCAATCAAAAATGTAGTCCATGTCATTTAGAGCAATTTGGTTATTTAAATATACTAGAGATAATATTAATACAGAAAACAGGCACAGCAGATATATTGGAGAAGAACATAAGCTAAAGTATTATACAATTTCCTTTGGTCTACAAAAGATTCCATGCTTGGAAGTTTTTTAATGCTGATATTCTAGGTAGAAGTTTGTGAAGAAGGAAGAAGGAGTAGGCTTGGTAACTGTCAACTCCATCAAATTTGTTAAATGATGAAAGACTCTTCCCTTGCAATGTGAAGCCACTCTTCATCTATTTTCATTGTTTTTTTTCATAGAATGTTCTTAGAATACATGTGTGGGCTTATGGCTGACATCTGTATCTTATTGAAATAGCTCAGGAATGCTGTTCTCTCCATCTGGTAAATCAGGTAAAAGCCTTGGTTACCTCCACACGTCACTGTTAAACGATGGGACGTGCAGGCCTATGCACAAGCGACTCTGCAATGTGCACATCATAATAAAGTTCTCAAACAAGCCAGGTAATATGAAATGACAGCGTAGACTGTTTTCTCAAAATCACTAGCATGGCACTGTGTCAGTGTGTGTTTTTGTCACCACTCATCCCTAGAGTAAATGCTAAAATGACTCATAAACCTTGTAAATCCTGTGTCAGTGCTTGCAAGCATTCAGAATAATATTCGCACAGGTCGGAAAACATCATTTGTCCCCAAACAACTCAAGTCTGAGATCTCTCACTGTCCTGGTTGGATTTGGTGTCAGTTAGTACCTCTACTCCTGAAAGATGACTTTGTTTTCCTCATTCATGACAATCAGCTTCCTTGATGAACCAAAGGAATGCTGCGATTATAGGTCTACAGTTCCCAGATCAATCACTTCTTCTCTTGCCCCACTGCATACATTTTTCATATCTTCTCTTTAATATTTTATTTTATTTTAGAGTTATGTGGTACAAGTGAGGGTTTACTACATAAGTAAATTGCATGTAGGCGAGGCTTGGACTTCAAGTGGGCCCTCTCTCCCCCGATAGTAGTAGACCTGGTACCCAGTAAACATCCATATCAAAATAATTAATCTGTAGTAATCTTAACCACAATTTAGTATAGAGACAAAATAACTTTTCATGAATATTCAACATTTTCTATTTAAAAAAATCAGTTAAGATGAGGAATGAAGATGTGTGAAAACACATGAGTTAGGGAGCAGGCTTAAGAAAAACAATTGCAGTATGTTTATGACCTGTGTCTTTAAAAAATATGCCACCACACTCTTACTCACTAGCTCTCCTAACAGACTTATCTACACCCATCACTCCATGTGATCACTCTTGAATCCATTCTCCCTGGCTCCTGACACTTCTGGCTATGTTTTTCCTCACCTAGCTCCATGTGTTTTAACCTGTCCCTTTCAGAGCACAGGGCCCTAAAAGCTGAGCCTTAAAGCCTCCCCTCAGCTTTGATTCCTAAGTGATTGCCAGTGGAGGAGACCAGCTTTCATCCAAGCATCAAGACATTAAAATAAGAGACCATACTTGTTAGCAAGGAAATACCCTTCCAACCATCACTCTTCTCCCTCACCAGAATCATCCTCACCTCTCTCCGAAGAATGCAGTGGACCATGACTATGACAAAGCCTTGCAACGAATCAAACACAGCAAAGAGGATCTGAAACAATATGGAGCGTTTATCTGTCATGGCCAGAACCGCAGACATCCACGTCAGAGCCAGCAGGGGCAGCACCACGCAGGAGCTCCAAAGTGACGCCCTGTTGAGAGACCGAGAGAGCCACATGACGCAGCTGCACGTCATGCCCCAGGCCTTCACCAGACCCCCGCTCGACAAAACGTTCTTGCATATGGCACCAAGACCATTAACTTGGAAACCACAAAGCAGACAACATTTGAGAGTTTTATTTACTTCTGTATATAGACTATCCCATAATAGCTAAAAAGGCAGTTGCCCATTATACATACTTAAATATGTTCTTAGCTCTAGTATTAGCAAACACAATTTTTTTCACCATAGCATTTTCTCACATGCACTGTAAAAGATTTGTAACAAGAAGATGTAAATGATTGGGACTAACATGGCGTTACTGGCGGTGGTAGCTGACAAAGCTGTTGTTGAAACTACTCCACACTTGGCACATTTGAGCGTCAAACCGCTATGAGGCTCACTCATCTGACTGCAAACAAACAGAACACCCACAAAAAGAACAAAATAGTGAATTGTCACCAAAAAAAGTTGCTGCTGCAAGTTAGCTTTTAAGTACGATTTCATGCAAAAAATATATTGACCAAAAATGAATGTGCTAGGTTGTTGTAAAGATGCATTTATTTATACTACACATTATCTTTGTAACATTTACCTTTTAATAATATGGGTCTTTGTTGCATGCAAAGCATATTTCCATCATTTAACCCATAAATGGACCTTGTATCTATAGATCAAAGTTGCCCAGTACACTGAGTTAAACGTTAGCATGTGTTTGTGTAGACATACAGTGAAAACCCTTCATTCAGACCCCTGGCCATAAAATATGTGAAGACTCCTTGCTTTGAGGACTTCTACCATGATTTGCAGAAGGCTCACATGTCAGTTAAAATTTTCCAAAATATTAACATTTATCTCATAAGTCCATTTTAGGAGTCTTCAGTTATTTGCTGAAGATGTAGCTTTTATTTCAATTGATTCCTATTTTGAAATTTTTTACAATATCATGTACTTCCATATTTCAGGATGATCTTAATAGAGGAGCTGATGAAATATTAGTTGATAATAAAAGAATGATAGTTGTCTGCTTTAATAAAACACATTTAACATAATCATTAAGTTCAAAATATTCTTTCTGAACATTTGTCATAGATGCCAACCTTATAATATTTCAATGGTCTATTCTGGTCTAGAGAATTTTGCAGGTAAATTCAGATTCAAGCAATTTATATTCCATCTACTACATCATAGGAGTATAATCACACTACATAGACAATCTCCACATGCATTTTGCTTTAGGAAAGTGTACCTTGAAAATGACAAGTTTATTACAAATAAACTTCTTAGAAAAAAATCATAAAGAAATTACTTTAATTAAAATATAAAAACCTCAAAATAACATTCTGTGGTGTGCCTTGTCAGTTTATTCCTTTGTGGTTCCTATGTCTAAAACATGTTTGCCCTGTATGTTTTTAAAAATAATCTTAGAGTGGAGTTGCATTAATATGTTTATAATAAAAGTGGCAGAGGAAGGAAAATTGTAAGATGTTCATAATTTAGAATGTCTGGTTTCTCTTAAATAAGTACTCATTTGTGAGTAGTGCTCACATAAGATAATAAATCTGAAAGCTATTAAGTAAGTAGATAGGTCAGCAGACCCCATGAGACAAATCAAAGTTTTCAGAGTTGGGTATGGTGTGGGAATATGATATAAATCACTCACTTTACAGCTCCAACCCAGGGCATATGAACCAGCCACATGTGCCCAAACTTTTCGAAATAATATGTAGGCAATAGTCTATCGAGTTCAGTGCAGAAATGACTCAAGGGCATGTCAATGTGTTTGAAACTACTCCCGAATGACCACCTAGCCTACCGTTCTCCACAGTGGCTACACATCAGTTGTCCACCTGACCCCATCCCCAGAGACCTATAATGGCACCCATGCATCTCTCTTTTGTAAGGCTCATAGATTATTCTGATGGACAAACAGGAATGAGAATCACTGCCATCATTACACAACTGAGATCTTTAATCTTGCTAAATCTGATCAGATTAATATTAAAGAGGCATAGATTAGTCATTTATGGTTTCCATAGGTTATTTGTGCTTCAAACATGAATGTGACTATTGTTCTTATGAAGACTTGCCTCTAGG
Organism: Tarsius wallacei; assembly: GCA_963574415.1. NCBI lineage: Eukaryota > Metazoa > Chordata > Mammalia > Primates > Tarsiidae > Tarsius > Tarsius wallacei. Next base: position 9,659 of record CAUYQG010267157.1, read on the forward strand.
CTCTGAAACAAGACTGAAAAGCCAAAGTTTACTAAAAAATAATTTTAAGCACATGACGTAAGCAAATATCTTTTAAAAACTGCGATTTTGTCTAAGAATAGGCTTGTCTGAAAATAAATTTTAAACTGCTATTTGAAATGCTGGTTTGTCTTTGAGATTTATTTGAGGTCCACTAAAAGGTCTATACATATAAAAGGGAACCCAAAAAACCAGAATTATCTTTTGGAGAGTGGGCATCTTGTTGTACAGACTTCCCCTGTCAGGTAATTGTTCTAGGAACCCATTAGCATCAGTGTACCAGCTAGCGTTGTTGTGAGAGGCTGCGCTTGGTTTCGGTGAATTTTTTGGAGATTCTAGCAATGTTTTTTCCCATCTCATGATGAGTGCACCCGTCCACAACATGCTAAGTGTTCAGTAGTTTTTGACGAAAACGGCATGACTCTCATGCCCCACCCTCCTCATTCACCTGATCTCACCCTGAGCAAATTTTTTTGTTTGTTTCCCCGGATGAAAAAAGGCCCCAAAGGGAAACATTTTTCTGATGTGGAAGAGGTGAAACAAAAAGACATCAGAAGCACTAAAAGGCATAAAAACCGACTAATTCAAAAACTATTACGAGCAGTGAAAAACGTGTCTTGATAGGTGTATTGCATCAAACGTAGAGTACTTTGAAGGTGACTGAAGTTTAAACATGTAAGAATAAATAATTTTTAATCAATAAATTCTGAGGGTTTTTTTGAGCCCCCCCATTGTACTTCCTTTAGTCAGGGCTAACGGTTGAAAACTACACTCAACACCAACTAGTTGGATCCCTTTGGCATTCTGTTATTGGATGTGAATGGCGTAGAAGACAGATAAGTTACCTAGAGACGTAATATTTTTTCCTAGTTTACATGACCGCTCCAGAAATTAAGATAATGGGAAGAACACATTCGCCAGATGCTGCACTGAGTTGCTACAGTGAAAAATAGTATCTTATTTCCTTGTTATAGGAGAAACCAAGCATTTATAAAATAAAAAGTTCAAACACTTAAAAAAAATGTTGAATTGTTCATTCATTTAAAGGTAACCAATATTTCCACCAGGATGTCAGGGTAGAAACACAGGTCATTTCCTACTCTCTCTCCAAGTCATTCTGTCTACTCTATTATCACTATAGATCTTGAAATTTACAGACTCTAGTTCCCTTACCAATTTTACTTTTTTTTTTTAAAGAAAAAAAGTCATATGATTGGTTTACTGTTAATACTAAAAAATGTTCCCTGAGGAAAAAAATGTACCTCTTTCCCTTTGGAAAAATCACATGAAACTTGTAAATTAGTTTCCTTAGTTTCATGTAGGTAAAAGTCACTTAAAACAGTAGATAAGAAAGTTCCATTGAAGAAAAATAAAGATACTTATATTTTCTGTTCAAGAGGTTCTAAAAAGATACATGCCATTTTATCCTGTTTTTTAATTCTTCCCAATTATTGTTTTACATGAGATGTGTTATTTGCAATAAATTCCCCTTGGTAAATATATTTTATGTATTAGAAAACATTAATATAGTTTGGATATTAAAAACCTTTCAAGCCATTGTATTATTTATTAAGCTTTCATTTACTCATTCCTTTATAAATGTTTATTGAGCACAACCTATAAGATTGGTTGTCTCTAATGACTGATTATAAAAAAGAAGAAAGTGAACAAAGAAGTAGAAAAAATGAGAGAAGGAGTACCTTGGTATAATTATAATTTATTTGTTAACATATAGATAGAAATGGATAATTTCTGAATCCATAATATGGCAAAATTGTCATTTCTTCTACAGCTGTGTTATTGCTTATTAAAAGCTGTATGACTCAAACTGTGCATTATATATAAAATAATGAAATGAGAAAAAATACTGATTGCGAATTTAATAAATCCTCAGCATAGACTCATTTGGATGATCTCATCTCTTTTTCTGACCTCTATGTCATGGATAATGGAGTCACAGACCCTTGATTGATTGATAATCAGGGACCTTTGAAAACAACCTATCCTGTTTGTCTTGGCCTTCTTATTTCTCTTATCATAAAAACAGCCAATGTTTGTTGAGTGAATACTTGCTGTGTGCTGGATACTCTAATGCATGTGTTACACATGTTACATGTTCATGCACTCTATGAGGCAAGTGTTATTTCCCCCATGTAACATATGAGGAGACTGTGTTGTAAAAAAGATAAAGTCACATGTCCAAAGACATGCACACAGCGAGTAAACTGCAGAGCTGGATATGGAGCATGACTTTGCATGCCTTCAAAGCTCTATGCTAACCACGAAAATCCGCCATTTTGGGGGTTTAAATTACATACATTTCTACCACTAGTAGGAGAACTGAGTTTCTATACTCGGCATCCAGTATGATCAAAGTATTGTTACATGATTATTCTGGACAGAAATAACTAAAGAAGCTATTACTTCAATTCTCTCCCCATGAGGCAGACTCACAGGAGTAATTGTGTGAAAGCTTCACATCCAAATGATATGGAACTCAGTGTCTGCATTAAGTTCAAGCCCGCCTGCTTAAGGATGTTATGGAAACTCATCTGTGGCAAAAAAGTCTCTAAATTAGAGAAGTGATCCTCTTTCAGAAAGGACCGTCCAAATGATGCTTTTATTCACTCTTGCAGTTCTAATGTTTGATATAAGTGATGTCAAATGCTTATATTTCAAGCTATTAAATTTAGTCTTTTACTAGAGAAAAACAATATCTGGAATATCTTGTCTTATAAATCATCACATAGATTACTGAAACACAAAGGACTTAACATTCTCATCAATATGATCAAATACTATGACTATCAAATAATACCATAAATTATAAAAGAAAAGAGAATAATTATAGAGGTAAGTTTTGAATGAAATACAGTTTAATAAAAAGGAGAACATGATAAACTTTTAATAAGAAAAGACAAGAAAAAATCAGAGGCACTAATATTTCATTCATTTCAACAAATTTACATAATGAGGTGACGATGTAACCTTAAAAAGCTACTATCAATCTGCATATGAGATGTTACTAAGCCACTAGGTATGGCTATATTATAATAACAATGAAATTAAGGAAGATGGTTTCCTAAATTTTTAAGTGGTTAAAATGTGCAAGTGAAAATTATGAATAATTTTCTAGCCAGTTATTGTCAAAATGACATAAAGAATGAAAATATATGACAAAAATAGTGTTTGATAAGTGACTATTTCAAGTGCGGTTTTTTCCTGATACATACAATGAATCAAAGAAATGCAGCATTTTTGCTCTATTTCTGTTTGTGTGTCCCAATTCTGTTCTATCACATACTGACACTGTGTTCAATCTACATCCTGTCCTTTGTGACCAAAACTAGGAAGGCTTTGAAAACTCTTACCTGAGGGCAACTATTTTAAGTCTAGCCTTAACACTTAATGTTCTTATCTGACAAGCAGGCAACATGTACGAATGGACCCAGATATTCTTAATGGTCTGTTATATTATTTTTAGAATGTTGGTAATATTACTTTAAGAATAGCACGTTGGAAACTTTCAAATGGCAGAATCTACCAGACAGTATTACACCAAGAACAAACTTCAAGTCATGGTCAAATGTACTCAGTGAAAGTCTGGAATTGGAGTGTAGGATTCACTGGTATAGAACCTTCAAAATCCACCAATTGCAGCTTACCCGGCTCTGTGTTTGAGCTTTTTATCTAGGATCCCATCTCTGGAAACAAGTTTATTAAATACCAAAATGCCAATCACCATGTTGACCTGTCAAACAGAAACAAAGTTGACCTTTCAATGATATTGAAGGGAATCAAGTTCCTGTTTCTCCTGAAAATCTTCTTTCATCAATTTATAACCACCGTAGAATTACATACTCACAATAGTCGTCATAATGGAGCACTTCTCAAACATTCTATAAGCTCATAAAGGTATACAGAACTATTTAACAGCAGTGAGCTACTTTAAAGTCTTAAAGTGAATTAAGCACACTGAATTTCTATGTTTTGTAGTTAACCTTCAATTGCCTAACTTTTAAATAGTACCATATGATGTCAATCTGGCAATCTTCTGTCTGAGTCAACCCTGAATAAAATCAATTGGCTAAATCAGTTCTCCCCACACCTGAGAGAAAAGGTTGTGTGTCTCAGAGTGTGAGGCTAGCCTGGCAGCACCCTGACTGCCAAAGGTGCCAGTGATTTTTCATTCTACCCTGCCAGGAGGCCAGAAGACCTGCATTCTCATGCTGTGTGGCTATTCTCTCCTGTGGGGCAGGCAGCATTTTGATTTGCTTTTCCAGGCAAATGGGGAAGCCTGTTCAACTCACCTGAATCCTGTACGCTATGGACACTATCACCAATTCTTAAAATATGCTCTAGTGGGCAGTTCTCATCATTTTCTTCCTAAGACTCTCTTACTCTTCCTTCAAAGGCCTTTGCCATGACACAGCTGAAATGAAATCCTACATATTGTCCTTTCTTGAGCACAAGTGTGAAAGCTACAGGGTCAGATGTCTATTCTGTTTGCAGCAGCTTCTTGTGAGGAGCCACACAGTTCTCCAATCTACAAATGCTTCCTGACAAAGGAGTCCAGTCCAACCGGGAACCAGAACAATCAAGGAAAAATATATTCTTCTTTTGCTTTTCTTTCCTTTTAACAATTTTGATGCAACCTCGCCCCTCTGTCGATGCCAATGGTAAAGATAATGCTGAAATATGTTTAATTGCTGATGTAAGAAAATTCAAAGCGCACCTATTAAGCATGGACCTAGGCAGTGTCATTCTTCATAGTTTCCTGACAAGATGCCATTTAATCAAGAGAATACTTATTCATCTTTGCTCTCCTCATTATCCAAATTAAGAAAAAAAGTGTATTCCATGGATTCTATTAATCTACAACTTAATCATGAGGGAATTCACTGTCACTCCAAAGACCATACACTGGTGTTTCAATTATGTGTGTACTCTTTGTTTCTTCATTTTAGGGTTATGTGGGTATTAACCTAGTAGCTTAGGGAAATAATTCAATTGATTAAATAAAAATTCAATGCAGCAGGCAAAACTGTGTCTAACAATTTTGATTTCCGTATGCTACAACACTCATGCATTGATTTTCTTTTTCTTGTGAATCATGCTCCTTGTTATAGCTTAGAGGAGTGAGAACAAACTTTAAAGAAGAAAAAAAGTCACATATCAGAATTATTAAGAAAGATGTCACTAGCTCCCAATTTTTGGAAGGAATCATTCAAGAGACCAAAGGGCAATTTTCCAAGTTGAAATCTAATTGCACAGCAATTAGATACAATTAAAAACTAATTGTATTTAATTTTGAATGTATTCCTTCCCCTTTTATTTTCTTCAAAGAGTTATTAGGCAAGAAGTGTACTATCAATTCTTGCAAAGAAAGACAATTTGGTAGGAAATGTTGCATGTAACCATAATATAAAATTTTAAAAAATTATTTTGTGATTTAAAATAAATAAATATTTGTGCTGGCAGTGATTCTTTTTGTTTGCTTGTTTGTTTTTTGAGTTGGATTCTTAACCGAAGGAGATTTTGACCCAACAGGGAACATTGGAAAATGTCTGCAGATGTTTTTGCTTGCTACAACTGGAGGATGGTACTGGCATGCCATGGAGAGAGGGAAGGGATTCTCTTGAACCTCCTAGAATACATAGGACAGCTCCACAGCAGAGAAATATACAATCCAAATGTCAGTATCACTGAGGTTGAGAAGACACTTCCTTTAGGTGATTGGTAGCAGCAATCTTGAAGAACACTCCCTCTTAATAACTATATGGGTTGTATGGAATACTATAAAGGTGAAATGATAATATATTATGAAATTCTGTACATTAAAGAGGAATAATTTATTAAAACTGACTCAAACTTCTTAACAAATAAGAATTGACTGTAAGAGAAATATCACATTTCCAGGTTTAATATCTATTAGTATTCAAAGTAAGAATAGTTTAGAGTAATAAAAGACTGAATAGCAATTGGTATTCAAGTCAGAATAATAGTTCATTGAACTTTAAAATTTGTGCACAAGGACAACATTATTAAAATTGCCATTTGAATTGAACCAACATTGTCTTTTTCTTTTTTTTAAGAAAACAAGGTAAGTTGATTTCAGTGTTTACCAGGACAACAGCGGCTGCAGGTCCAACAAAAGCATAGAGTAGTCCTCCTTCAAGAGACAGCCAGCAACTGAAAATAACATTAGATAAAAACTAACAAAAATTAGTGTTGAGTATTAGACCACTGAAGTGTGAGACAAATAACTTAGATTTTACATTTAGCCTTGGAATTTTGACACATTTCAAAGGTTTGTTATAAAGAAGTACATAGAAGATGTTAAAAAAAAGTCTAGAATTAGATCATTTCATGAGTAAGAAATACTATAAAACTCTTACTGAAAAGAAACTTTTATTGTAAGGTCTTACTTTAAGGTGGTTAAAACATTCTAGACAAATTACCCCCGCAGTGAGATTTCTATATTTACTTTCATTACAAAGGTGACTGTTACTTAAATTTTATAAAATGCTGCTTTGTATCCATTATGGAATTTCTCAAATGTACTTTTAAGCAAGAACAGTGTGTATTTAGAACCTTCGACATGCCATTTACCTGCTCTTCCTTGGGGCCACTGAGATACTGGGAGAAATTAGTTTAAAAGCCATCATTGCAGGAATGGATAATCTACATTTGCATGTCTTTTTTCTTCTAATTTTACTCTTCCCCAAGACTACTAAGAAAACTCCCTAAAGATAAGCTTTTGAATAAAAATAAGTGCAGCTGTGTTTGTTTCAATGACTGAATTCACCAAGAGATGTAGATTTGCCTTGAAAGAGTCATGATAACCCACTTGGGGAGGAACATTCATTCGCTCACAACAGAAGGAATGTGGGGAGAGCAGGTTGGTGCTGGCGGCCTCAAGGGGCGAGTCTGCACATGCAGCACCCAGGAAGTTCCAGGTGAGGGGCGGCGGGAGGGGCTGTGTATACAGGGTCATGCCCCCATTTCATGCACTTGTTTTCTGACATTTGACCCTATCACTATTTCTTCTCAGTCCACAGAATCTGGTGCTGTCTTCAACACAGGAGCTGCCCTGAATCTGTCTAAGGATTAATTGTTCTCTACTGATTGTGACCGTGGTTCCATGACTTGGGTGTTTGACAAAACTCACAGAACTGTACACTTGATAGGGAGTATTACTCTATGTAAATTTCTATACCTTAATTAGATATTTTTCTTTAGTAATTATATATGTACACATACAAATATCAATATATACATACACAAATATGTGTGTGCTTATACTAAGTCTGCATTTAATTGTTGCTCCTTGTCATAACAGCAGACAGATAAAACTTTACTTCCCCACATCGGGGTAAACAATTTAATAGCAATTTTTAAATAAACTACCTGGAGGAAAAGACCTTAGTCTGACAGAGCACTTTAGTTTGTTGTCTCTGAACTTGTCCCTAAATTTCTACTGCATTTTTGTGTAAGCTAATTTTAGGACTAAGATTTGGCATATCCTTCAAGATATACTAACAGAGGTTTAGTATATCTTCTAATTTATTTTTGTCTTTAGGCGTTTATACTATGATAAGAGAATTTATAATTATAAAATCAATAAATTCATAATTTATTTGATTTGAATGATAAACTTTTAAAAAGTAGGAACCATAACATCTATAACCCTGCTTCTTTATATATTCCCAGTACAGTGCCTTTCAAATAATAGATTCATACTAAAACAGTTATTCTACTGTAAAGGTATATGTTAAGGTGATAGTGTTGCAAGCAGTACTCTGCAATATATACTACCAGATTATTTTTTTAGTAATATAGATTCCATGATTCTAAAAAAGGCAAGTTCTATGATGACAGAGCTCTTTAAACTCCCAGAAGACTCTTTTGCATGGGCAGGTAAAATGACAGCTCTTGGTCTGCCTGTAATTTGTAGAAACCTACCGGAAGTCTTAGTTAGTGGTAATTTCTACCTCAAACCTGATGACAAGTTTAAAACTTGTGTCTTTAATAAGATGCACGTCTCTTTTCCCATTTCTTAATTGCCACCTCAACTTGAGAGCAGATGAAGTAAAACATGAAAGTACATTGTTTGAATTTTAAAATATTAAATTTATACTTTACATTCTCTCAGAAAATTTATCAGCATGACAGCCATAGGATGGGTTGATATCATGTACCCTTTTCTCCCTTTTAATTTCTTTCATAGCCCAGGCATTTTCGAATGTGGAATCTATTGATTCCCTTGATCTATAATTTTTAGTGTATATTACCTAACATAGCAACAAAATTTGAACTAACATGACAAAACTTGATTAGTAACAACACACATTATCATCAGTGAAACTAGAAGCTCAGAGCAGCATCACATTCTAAAAGATAAATATGTCAAGATTTATCCAGTTCTCTTAACAAAAAGTATTTGAGATTAAACATGCACAGTAAATACTGAAAAATTTTGAAAGCCAAATACACTCGTCTTATTAAGAAATAGGCAATGAAACAAGGATTCTGAACACAGAATTTACTTCTTAGCCTTTATGCACTGAAGATATCTTACATCACTCCTCGTGAATGCAACTTGCACCATTGATAATGAGCCTATGACAAAATGTAAGCCATTATCAGTGCCAGCCAAGACCAATGACACCTATTTGATTTGAGGATCTACTTAATGATTAACATGATTCATCACTGTGGATGGACTTACTAGTGATCAGTGCCATATCCTTTTGTCCTGGTGAAACCTACTGATGTGGCCACTACTAGTGCTGGTAAACCTGCAAGAAAAACAAGATCACACTTTCATATTCAGCTATAAAAACTGTGCATACTGGCCCAAGAAAAGCAAGGACAAACTCTAGATGTTTAAATCCAAATGATGCCCTTTGCATGAGTCACTTCTCAAAGCATGTTTCCGTTACAAAATTTTTTTCACACACAAAAATATTTGAGAGACACCTGAGTTTTAGCTTACTGCACTTCTCTGATGTTGCTAGGTTACCACCACATTTGACACAGGTTTAAAGGGAAGTAATAACAGAGATTTAGTATATCTTTAAAGTAATTTTTTCCCTAGGGGTTTACACTGTAATAAAGGATATTTATAGTTATAAAATCAGAAAGGCAAAGACTAGATGTTCTGGTGTGATAGAATATCACAGAAGTATGTCCACATCAAGTTGTACTTACAACAAGGCCGAAAAAATAAATCTTATTCGTTCATTCTTCATAATTTACTTATAATAACAAGAACGTAGAAACAGGGAATTTAATTGCCTACATACCTAAGCCAACTCTAACTTAACCTCTTTTGGTTTATGTTTATACGAATCACACTTAACCTCGTTCAAGTTCAGTGCAACTTCCCCGTGTTCTAAAAAGAGCATAAAAAGAACTCTACTTGGGTTTTCTTTAAAGTTCTCCTTCTTAAGTTTTGGTCATGCCTTCCTTGCAGGAAGATCATATTTGCATCTTTAGGTTTAAACGTCCTTCCTCTCGTCATCTTCTTGCATCCCCTCTGTGTGCCTTTTTTCTTCCTGTCATTTCCTGTCTTTCCTGCTATTCTCTTTCTTCTGTGAGTCTCCTCTAGTGACATCACATTCTTTCATGATGTTTAATAAAAACAACCATGTAGAACATCTCAAAGAGACAGACAGATTTTTTGAACACATACTAGTGACTATATATATAGTACAAATTATATATACAGTCTCCTCTTCCTGTTCTTCTTTCACGCATGTGATTTGTTGACTTTTTTGATTGACTGGACCAAGTTCGCTAGAACAAAAAATCCTCTCCTGGGTCACAACTGAGGGGTTAATAGTATCAATTTCATACTATTAGGATTAAATCTTTTTCTAAATTTATTATGTTGCATTTGCCCATAATGGAACTCATATGTTACTATCCTACCCACCACCCCCAGATTTTCTGACAATCTAGCACCTTCAGTTTAGTTTTTATCTACCCAGAGTAGTTTAATGTTAGCTCTGAGTCTATTCCTCAAAATTTTTAGTAACAATTTAAAATAAGGTAGTTGTCAATCCTGCAAATTACCACTCTTTAATCTTCATTTTTTTAAAAAGTGTTCTTTCGACCTGCATTCTGTATTTCTTGAACCTATGATGCTAATTCGTGATATAAGTGTCCCCTGATTTAATAATAGTTCAACCTTAAAAGTTCTTTGTCATGGAATCTAGACAAAAATTTTAAGAAAGACTAAGTAAACTTAGTCTTAAACTTCTTTTTAAAATTTAAAAAATTTTTATTTTATTTTAAAGATGTAGGGTACAATTAAGGATTAGGTAGATAAATTGTCATCGTACAGGCAAAGTTTGGGCCTCCCTTTGGTCCACACTTGGCCTGGTTTGAGATCAGGTACCCTTATTGATATTATGCCCCGCCCCCCACCCCTAGCAGTGTCCTACCAATCCCTTTCTTATAGTATTATGATTAATGTTCAGGGTCTGTCATGCCTAACGAATGTATTAGGACTCTAAACACAAGCTAATGAGAAGGCAGGTAATAAGTTTAAGAATGGCTGCGTAATACTCCATCATGTAAATACAT
>CAUYQG010267160.1:0-10944 GCA_963574415.1 Tarsius wallacei
TGTACAAGAATAGTTAGAAATATTTTGAGAGGAAAGTAATGAAGTCTTGAAATAATAAAATCAGATTTCAAAGCTAAAAAATATTGAAAGTGTACTAATAGTTTACATTTGAACTCTTAGACTAATCAATAATAGCCCCGAAATAAATGCTACTATAAATAAAACATTACAAAGGAACTTAGGAAGATAGGGAAGGGCTAACTTTTGGAGAATACTGAATTATAGTTTTATAATGTGCACCAAAGTCCATATGGAGTAAAAATGAAAAGAAGCTAACAGAACATATTAGTGACTATCTTTGGATGTGATAGAATTTTCCAAATAAAAGCTATGAGAGAAATTTGTCACAAAAGGCAAATGAGATTAGAAAATTTTTTTGTTTGTTTGTTTTTGTTTTTGGGTTGGAATCTTACTCTGTCGCCCAGACTGGAGTGCAGTGGCCGCTTCCGGCCACTGCAGCCTCAACCTGCTGGGCTCTGGTGATCCTTCCGCATCAGCCTTCCGAATAGCTGGAACTACAGGTGCGCGCTACCTCACCCGGCTAAGTTTTGATTTATTGTAGAGATGAGGTCTCACCAAGTTGCCTGGGCAAGTCTCGAACCTGCGGGCTCAGGCAATCCACTCACCTCAGCCTCCCAACGCGCCGGGATTACAGGCTGAGCCACCAAGCCCGGTTTAAACTATATCTTAATGGCAGAACTCCAGGGACTTTCTGGACACTGGCTATACCCACCTGACATGAAATTAATCAAAGCTCCCTAACAATCTAAGTTCCCATTTTGGTTGCCAAGTTGTTAGTTAATAGTTGCTATGGTCACTAAATTGCTATGCAGCCAATGCTGCAAATTTTACCTATAAAAGCTTGTCAAGCCGGGCTCAGTGGCTCAGCCTGTAATCCCGTGCCTTTGGGAGGCTGAGGTGAGTGGATTGCCTGAGCCTGAGGGTTCGAGACCCGCATGGGCAACTTGGCGAGACCTCATCTCTACAAGAAATCAAAAACTAGCCGGGCGTGGCAGTGCGCACCTGTAGTTCCAGCTCCTTGGAAGGCTGAGGCGGAAGGATTACCTGAGCCCAGCAGGTCGAGGCTGCGGTGGCCGGGAGCATGCCACTGCATACTAGCCTGTGTTACATTTTTACAATCTTAATAAAAAAAAAAAAAAAAAAAAAAACTAAATTGAAAGTAAAATAAGACTATAAAGAAGATTTTTTAAAGATAAAATATCTATAGTTAGAGGAAAGAGGCCGGATAGTTTGAGCCACACTCTAATAACTTTTCCTTTTTTGAAGGTCCATCTTGGCTTCTTATCTTCTGAAGGAAAAGCTCAACATCTTGGGCAAGTTGGGGTGTCTGCTGAGCTGTGCAGGCTCTGTCGTGCTGATCATCCACTCCCCAAAGTCTGAGAGTGTGACAACGCAGGCTGAGCTAGAGGAGAAGCTGACTAACCCAGGTAACTGCCCCCTAGTAGAACTGTAAGAGATGCCCAAAGGCACCCTGACTTTTCCAACCAGGCCTCTAATCCACCCCTTCCCATGGTGCAGGTGAACCGTGTGTCCACTGCACCTGTCATGCACATCTGCGTTCTCCATGTGCAGTGGTCAGTGAGCTGTGTGCAGGCCCACCCTCCTCCATACCCCTGGCCTTCACGCTCTCTCCCCAGTCTGTCCGCCCCCCCTCCCCCCAGCCTGGGTACCCCCTGGGTGGGATCCACTTCTGGGATCTGTGTCTCAGTACCTCCCCCTCCCTCAGCAGGCCCTCCACATCTGATTGCTACCCTGCCCTCCCCATGAATTCCTTCTTGTACCTGCTCTGCCCTGCCCCTGCCAACAGTGACCCAGTGTCTCTCATCTTTACAGTCCCCAGAGAGCCCTGCATATATATATTTTTGACATAATCACTTTTGGTTTTTTTTGGGTTGGAGTCTCACGAGTGCAGTGGCCGCTCCCGGCCACCGCAGCCTCGACCTGCTGGGCTCCAGCGATCCTTCCGCCTCAGCCTTCCAAGTAGCTGGAATTACAGGCACGCGCTACCACGCCCGGCTAATTTTTTTGATGTATTGTAGACATGAGGTCTCGCCAAGTTGCCCAGGCGGGTCTCAAACCCGCGGGCTCAGGCAATTCACTCACCTCAGTCTCCCAGAGCGCAGGATTACAGGCTGAGCCACAGAGCCTGGCTTAATCACTTCTTATATATATTTTTTGACAGACGCAATAAGAAAACACTTACCATATAGATTTTCCTTCCAGTAGACCACCCTGTGTTGCTTACCAACAAGTTTAGGCAGGTGCTGACACACAGGTGTCTCCAGGCCATGAAAGACCACTTTGCAGAGATGGACACATCAGCAGAAATGTCTGTGAGATTCGAAGAAGGAATTCAGGGTGAATTTAGCCTCTCCTTGTAATGTTTTGTCCCAAACACTTAGCATCGTGAAATTTGTTTATTCCTTAAAAGTCAAAACATTTCCAATACTGTGAGAAATGAGAGTATAAAGACATGAAAAAATTAGAGAACCAGATAGGAGTGTCCTCAATTTCCAGAGCATATCCAGAGGATGTGTTATTTTTGTTTGTTTGTTTGTTTGAGTAGGAGTCTCACTCTGTCGCCCAGACTTGAGTGCAGTGGCATGCTCATGGCTACTGCACCCCGACTTCTGGGCTCAGGCGATCCTTCTGCCTCAGCCCTCCAAGTAGCTGGAACTATAAGTATGCGCCACCATACCCGGCAAAGTTTTTGATTTATTGTAGAGGTGAGGTCTCATCAAGTTGCCCAGGCTGGTCTCAAACCCGTAGGCTCAGGCAGTCCTCTCACCTCAGCCTCCCAAAGTGCTGGGATTATAAGCGTAAGCCACCATGCCTGGCCTTACTTTTTGATAAATGTGGATTATACCAATATATTCAGGTCCTAACTTATACCAAAATTTGAATATCACCATAAAAATTATGTATGAACATATGATGGCAAAAAATGTTCCTTTTAGCATGAAAAACATTTTAAAATCTAGAATATAAAATGGTATTTTTCTGGTCATGTAGTTTATTAGATTAAAGGTTTTTTTTTTCTTCTAGGTAAAAACACCAGAATGAATTTTTGTTGAATAATTGCCTCAGAAGAAATTTAAAATCAGTACTTGTTTATATTTCTGAATCCTATGATTTGTGATCTCTGATACTCAGGGGAAGGAAAGGAAGCATTGTAGAAACTTCTCTAAGGACAGCATGCCTTGAAGTGTGCATGCTCAGTGTTTCCCCCAGAGCGAAAACGAGTCCCTGTGGGGGTGAAAAAAATACAAAGCATAGACACAGATACAAGATATAAATGATATACAATATATTAGTGATTTTAGATTATTTCATGGGGGTGGGTGATTAGGAGAAAAGTGTACAATAGTTCCTTGGGGGAGTGACCTTGAAAAAGGGTTGAAGGACACTGAAGTCAAGTAGGAGCCACAAAGCTGACGGGCATCTGGCTCTGTGGCTAAAGACGATAATAAAAGTAGGACGAAGGGCTGGCTCATGTCTGTTATCCCAGCACTCTGGGAGGCTGAGGTGGAAGGATTGCTTGAGCCCAGGAGTTTGAGACCAGCCTGGGCAACATAGTGAGACTTTTGTCTCTACAAAATATCAGTAAGATTAGCCGGGAGTGGTAGCACATGCCTGTAGTCCCAGCTACTCAGAAGGTTGAGGCAGAAGGATCACCTGAGTCCAGGAGATCCAAGACTGCAGTGAGCCTGATGGTGCCACTGTACTCCAGCCTGGGCAATGAGTGAGATCCTGACTCAAAATAATAATAATAATAATAATAATAATAATAATAATAACAACCACCCAATTAAAAGAAAATGTAGGAAAACTTGAACAGACATTCAGAAAAGACTATATCAAAGAGGCCAATAACTATATGCAAAAGTACTCACCATCTTTAGAAATCAAATAAATGCCAAGTAAAACTATAAGATACCACTTCTCACAAGTTTTAAAAAACCCAGTACTTTAAAAAAAGTTTTATTTTGAAAATAATTATGGAGTCATAGGAAGTTGCAAAGGGAATACAGAGAGAAGACTCTTCACCCAGTTTCCCCTACTGGTTACATCTCATATCACTTCAGACTAATTTGAAGACCTTCATATAAAAAGACAGACAATGCCAACTGCTGGTGGTGTAATATGGAGGAAATGGAATTCTCACACATTGCTGGTGGGATTATAAAATGGCAACCACTTTATAAAGTTAAACACCATATGACTCAGCAATTCTATTTCTGCTTATTCTACAAGAATGTTTATAGCAGCTGTGTTCATAATAGCTTCAAACCAGAAACAGCCCAAATGTTCATCAATAGGAAAACTGGATAAACAAATTGTGGTTGATTCAAACAATGGAATACTACTCAGCAATTAAAAAGAAAAGATAATCTATGTTACTTGCAAGAACACAGATTTGTTGAGTATAGAAAGCCAAAGACAAAACAATATACAACGGGAGACCCCCCCAAAACCCCAAATTTATTTATAAAATGTGTGTATTCTTACATGTTTAAACTTCAGTCACCTTCAAAGTACTCTCTGTTTGAAGCAATACACCTATCAAGATGCTTTTCCTACTGCTCAGAACAGTTTTTGAACTTGTCAATTTTGATGCCTTTTAGCGCTTCTGCTTTTTTTGTTTGTTGCACCTCTTCCACGTTGGCAAAATGTTTCCCTTTGAGGACTTTTTTCATCCAGGGAAACAAACATTTGCTTGGGGCAAGACTGGGTGAACAGATTGGGTGGGGCACAGGGGCCATGCCATTTTGGTCAGAAGCTACTGAACATGCAGCGCAGTGTGGGCTGGTGCGTTCCTAAGTCACCCATCATGAAACGGGCAAGCACATTGAAAGAATCTCCAAAAAAAAAAAATTTACTGAAGCTGAACACAGGCCTCTCACAACAATGCTAGCTGGAACGCTGATGCCGATGGGTTCCTAGAACACTTACATAGTAGAGGAAGTCTGTATTACAAGGGGCCCACCCTCCAAAAAATAATTGTTTTGGGGGGTCCCCCCTTGTATCCTGTGTAATTTACTTATTTGAAGGTCAAGAATGCAAAATGAATCTATAAAGACACAAGTCCGAACAATGGCTGCTGTAGGGGATAAGACTGCCTGGAAGGGGACAGAAGGACACTTTCTGGAGTGATGGAAATGGTCTATATCTTGCTTGGGAGGTTGGTTACACAGGTGCATTTATCAAAATCCATTGACCTGTGCATTTATGATTTGTGTTTGCCACTCTGTGTAAATCCTCAATTTTTAAAAACGAAAAGAATGAGAAAAAAATACCTCTATAGTGAGAGAGAGGATGAGCTAGTGGAGAAAAGAAAACAAGAAAAAAAAATAGGAAGAGAGAGAGAGAGAGAGAGAATACTGCTGCTTTCTATCTGTCAGTGGCTTTCTACCTTTAAAACCATGAATATATTTACTTTGATGAAACTACAAATACAAATTTATCTCTTTAAACTTCAAAACCCTCATGTCACTATTTGATATATTATTTAGTGTTACCACTGTAATACAGATTTTATAAACAAAGAAACCTAAGACATAAAGAGGTTGAGTCATTTACTAAAAAAACAAGATCTTAAATCTAGGTTTTCTTACTACCAATAATCTTAACCACCTCCTCTCTGTGGCAAAAAAAAATACCATATGTTTGAGAAGCATCTGTAATTGAGAGTTGCCATCATTTGTGGGCTTTTATAATTATTCCTTCCGAGGTAATGGACCAAGGATTCAGCTAAAGCCTCTCTCTGCTGGCAACAATCATTTCCTGCTCCATTTTTAAATTCTTAATCACTTAGATACCTTGGGCCATCAATACTCTCCATCATTTGCACTTTTACTGCCATTTTCCGAGGGTCTAAATGCCTCATAGATGATTCTGTAAGATGTCACAAACCCGGGTTCTCTGTAAGCCTGTGCTGTGCTTAGATGTTTAATACGAAAGTAATGGAAGTGCTGGGATGTGTCCACACTTGTAGGGCTTTCTTTATTTGCTAGCAAAATCCAAGGAAAAACTGATAGTTCTCTTATTATTGATTTCAAATAGATCCCCTCCTTAAAGAAAGTATATGCCATGAACTATAAAAATGAAAATGTTGTGGACCACCGTGTCTATAGATCCAGCTACAGGAGGGCCCAGGAGTTCGAGATCAACCTGGGCAATATCGTGAGACCCTGCCTCTAAAAAAATTAATTAAGGCTGGGTGTGGTGGCTCACACCTGTAATCCAAGCACTTTGGGAGTTGAGGCAGTAGGAGTGCTTGAATCCAGGAGTTTGAGACCAGCCTGGGCAACACAGTGGACCTCGTTTCTACAAAAAAAAATTTTTTTTAATTAGTTGGGTGTGGTGATGAATACCTTCAGTCCCAGCTTCTTGGGATGCTGAGGTGGGAAAATGGTCTAAGCCCAGGAGGTTGAGACTGCAGTGAGGTGTGATTGTGCCACTGCATTCTGATTTGGGCAACAGAGTAACACCTCAACTCAAAACAAAACAAGATGAAAAAGCAACAACAAAAATGCTTTAATTGAAATGTTACAGGACACTGAAAGAAGAACAAGAATAGATCTGAAAGCTCATAACCTTGAAACATATATCGTAACTCTGAACCCTTCAGATGAATAAAGATGCATCAGAAAACTGCAGGGCACTATATCCTATTTGAGAGCTAGAAGGGAACTCAGAGAGTATTTATTCCAAACACCCTCACTCTACACATGAAAAAATGAGGTGAGAAATGACAACAGTGTAGAAACAGCATTGGAATTTCAATGTAAAAGATTTGAAGTTTTGTTGTTGTTGTTTTTTGTTTTTAGTTGGAGTCTCACTCTGTTGCCCAGGCTGGAGTGCAGTGGCACACTCACGACCACCCCGGCATCCGACGATCCTTCCGCCTCAGCCTTCCAAGTAGCCAGAACTACAGGCGCGCGCTACCACGCCCAGCTAATTTTTGATTTATTGTAGAGATGGGGTCTCGGCAAGTTGCCCGGGCTGGTCTCAAACCTGCAGGCTCAGGCAATCCACTCGCCTCGGCCTCCCAAAGGGCTGGGATTACAGGCTGAGCCACAGAGCCCTGCCAAATCTAAGGTTTATGTACTGGTTTTCACTTACTAGAGGTACCTCGTCTTGATCAAGTGCTTAACTTCAGGTTCTTTTCTGGAAAGCAGAAATAAAGAACCTGTTCTGATGACTCACACGGTCTTATGAGGAGCAAATGAAATAAGGTTTGAGAAGCCGTTTTGTCAACTTTATATGAATGCTTGTTATGACTATTGCCCGAGTTGGTAAATGGAAAAGCTAAAACTAGAACTCAGGTCTCCTGAGTGCACTCCATCAGTCTGAAAAACTGCTCCTAGACTACTCAGCTGACCTCAGGGCAATCTATTATCCACCCAGGGACGTAGGAAGTAGCACTGGCTTCAGAAAGCTGTGGAGGAGGAGCAGTAGCTGACTGCTACAGTGAAACAGTGCAGGCTTGGGGAAGCGCAAGAAGCAACTAGAAACTGTCCCACGTCAGGACATGTGGCCTGGCAATGTTTTGGAGACTGTCCCACTCTGTCTCAGGTAAAGAACTGGATGTGGCTGGGCAAGGTGGTTCATGCCTGAAATCCTAGTGTGTTGGGGAGCCGAGGCAAGAGGATTGCTTGAGGCCCGGAGCTTGAAACTAGCCTGGGTAATAGCAAGACCCTATCTCTGAAAAGAAAAACTAGCTGAGTGTGGCACACACCTATATTTCTGGCTACTTGGGAGGCTGAGGTGGGAGGATGACTTGAGCCCAGAAGGTTGAGGCTTCAGTGAACTATGATCACACTACAGCACTCCAGCTTGGGCAACAAGATCTTGTCTCAAAAAAAAAAAAGGCAATCCTTTCGGGTCCCCTCCCACTATGGGAGCTTTTCTGTCCTCTCAATAAATCCTGCTTTAAAAAAATAGAGTCGGAGTGGAATAGGTGGGATGGGTAGGACTGGAAGGGCATCAGAGTCAAGTGTGTCTACTTCACTGTTGGCTGACGTCACAGGATCCTGACAGGTGTGCCTCCTCAGGTCTCCCCTAGAGACAAACGTCCCATCGCAGATCAGCACAGCACTTTAAATACCCAAGGATAGGTACCCAGAATGAGTGCCTGGAGAGCACGGCTTTAGTCCTTTTCAGTATTGGAGGGGGTTTAACCAGCTCCTGCATGGGAGGAAGCCCAGCCCAGAGGACTCCTGGGTTCAAATCCTAGAACTGAAGGTCCATGAAGAAGAGATTTACCTTGTCTGAGTTTCAATGTCCTCCTGTTTAAAGCTGGGATAATAACAAAAACACCTTCTTCTGCTGCTTCTAAAAAACTTTTATTTTATTATTATTATTATTTTTGAGTTGGGGTCTCACTGTCACCCAGGTTGGAGTACAGTGACACTATCATAGCTCACTGCAGCCTCAACCTCCTGGGCTCAGGAGATCCTTCTGCTTCAGTCCCCTGAGTAGCTGGGACTACAGGCACATGCCACCATGCCCTGCAATTTTTAAAATTATTTTTTGTAGAGATGAGGTCTCCCTATGTTGCCCAGGCTGGTCTTGAACTCCTGGGCTCCAGTGATCCTCCCGCCTCACTCTCCCAAAGTGCTGGGATTACAGGTGTGAGCCACTGCACCTGGCCAATAACCCCTTCTTTATAGGGCTGTTGTGAGAAAAGCGATCATCATGGTCAGTTTTAGTTGGACACTTCCCATGTTCTGGGTGCTGTTCTCAGCACTTGGCATAGATGATCTCATTTACACAACACAGTTTTGATAGCTGCCCTGGCAGCCAGGGAGGTGCCATGGGCACCTATAAAATGAAGCTCTTTTGAGGAAACACCTTTATCTCCATCTCCTGGGTGGCCCAGCCAGAGGCCCCAAAGGAGGTGTATCTGCCATAGGGAGTGATGGAAGCCTTCATGCATGCCTGGAACCCACAGGCAGGTTTTGGGAGGTCAGGCCACTGCTATCATTAAGGATCAAGAAACAAACACATAAAAGAGGTATGTTGGTTGCCTGGGTCCTCGGAAGACCAGCAGGGCCAGTGAGGCTATTACCATGATTACAAGGAGCAGAGAGCTTGGTCCATCGCCTTCCTTAAGGTCAACTGCCACACAGCCTTGCAAGGGGCCTCAGGCTAGAAAATCAGACTTTATGGTTCCTCCTTTCCCAGCTGAGAGCCACAGCACTGAAGATCAGACAGCTGTTCGGCCTTTTACAACTGCTTCCCCAGAAGACACATCCTCAAATGCACACATCTGCTCAGTACCCAGGAGGTGAAGAAGTGCCTGATGGCCTTTGGATTCTGACATTTTCCCCTGGTTAGCTGCTTCTTATGAACAGCCAGACTGGGAAGTTCTGTTGGTTTTGTTGTTGTTTTTGAGTAAGGATCTCACTCCTTTGCCCAGGCTGGAGTGCAGTGGCACAATCATGGCTCATCAGCCTCGATCTCCTGGGCTCAGGTTATCCTTCTGTCTCAGCCTCCTGAGTAGCCATGACTACAGGCACACATCACCATGCCAGACTAATTAAAAAAATTTTTTTTGTAGAAACAAAGTCTCGCTATGTTGCCCAGGCTGGTCTCGAACTCCTGGGCTCAAGCAATCCTCCTACCTCAACCTTCCACAGTGTTGGGATTACAGGCGTGAGCCACTATGCCCACTTGAGACTGGGAAGTTTTTGCCAATGGTGGCTTGACTTAGACGTGAACGTGCCTGCTTGGATGCTGGGAGGTTTTTTCCCTCCCAGATCTACCAAGCGTTGCTGAGGAAGTGTAATCCAAAGAGGATCTGACACAGGAGCAAAAAGATTGTGACCCAGTAGCCCCACCTAACAACCTGGATTTATACGAAGGGTGGAGTAGAGGTTATTAGACTAATGTCCTTCACTTGTGGGAAGGCCATTGTTCACAAGCACTCCACATTTCATTAGATCCTGATGACAAGCTGTGAGCGAGGGCAAGACTTGCCCTCATTTTACTGAGGAGGAAACTGAGGCTCTGACGGGCTAAGTGACTTGCCCAAGGTCATGCAGTGAATGGGCAGCTGGCCTAGAACATGAACCCAGGTTTTCTAACTCCAAGTCCTTGGGCCTCTCCTCTGTGGTGGTTTGTTCAGGTGGGTAGGACTAGGTGCCACGAGTCACAAGAAGGCATGTCACAGTGGCTCACTTCGAGTTTCTGGGACTACCAGGCCTTTCTAGAGTATCTACTTGTCAGTTGCCCCAGTTCTGAAATGGCAACCACAATTTTATCAAATAATATAAGAGAAGCATTTGGGAACATCTCACCACACATAACAGACACCCATTAAATGGTGGTGGTTGTTAAATACAAGAAACTGTTTCCTTCAATTCAGGTTGCTTTCCAGAGACGTGTGTTTAAGATTATTTTTATTTTCATCAAGAGCACTCAGGAAAAAAGTCATTTCAGAAGCACACAGGAAGCAAAGCAAAAGACCTGTAGTCCCTCAATTTTGTTAATGTGCTTTTTGTCTGGATACGCATTTACCAAATTAATTGGTGAAATCTGGGCTCCATTTATTCAGATGATTTGCCCCTATAGACATGTCCATGGGGTAAGATTCCATCTATGGACTCTCTAGGGACAGGGGAACATTCTGCACAGACTGACCGTATCCACGTGATTGCCGTAGCTTCCTTCCTCACCTTTCCTATCACTCATCTGTCACCTACGGACCCCTACCCGCTGCCCTGCAGGGGCCCAAACCTGCAAAGCAGTATCTTCAGGGGGAAGAAAGCCCCAACACTCATCTCTGCAATAAATAAAAAAAAACTTAGCCGGGCGTGGTAGCGTGCGCCTGTAATTCCAGCTACTCGGAAGGCTGAGGCGGAAGGATCGCCGGAGCCCAGCAGGTCGAGCCTGCGGTGGCTGGGAGCGGCCACTGCA
>CAUYQG010267182.1:0-18253 GCA_963574415.1 Tarsius wallacei
GGCTTCTGCACTAGACAGGAGTCCAGTCTCTTTCTTTCTTTCTCTCTTTCCTTTTCTTCTTCATATCTATCCCTCGAATCGCCGACGCCGCCCCATCTTTCCAGGGACCCCCAAAAACCTGCGGGGGCTGGCTCCCCGCACTTTCCCAGGCAGATTTTGACTACTTTCAATCCCACTTCCTGCCCCCCCCCAGCAGTTTCCCACTACTGTCAATCCTTTTCTTATAGTGTTACAGTAGTTGTTCAAGGTCCACTTACGAGTGAGAACATGTGATACTCAGATCTTTGTTTCTGTGAAAGATCACTCAGTATTATAAATTCTAATTCCATCCAGGTGGCTGCGAAGTTCATGATTTTGTTCTTCTTGGCTGTGTAATGTGGTACATACACATAAATATTTTTTAAAGATAAATTATTCAACCTAAGGTATTCCATTATAGCAACACAAAAATGAACTAAGATATATGGTAATATTATGTTTAATTTTTTTAGGGCTACCATACTCTTTTCATAGCAACTGCACCACTTTACATTTCTACCACCAATGCACAAGAGTTCCATGTTTTCTACATCCTCACTAACACTTGTTCCTTTCTGTTCTTTTGATAATAGCTATCCTCTTGGGTGTGAAATTGTATCTCATTGTGGGTTTGATTGGTGTTTTGCCAAATGATTAGTGATGGTGAACATTCTTTCATGTGTTTATTGATCATTTATTTGTCTTCTGTGGAAAAATGTCTATTCAAGCCCTTTGCCCATTTTTGGATAGGGTTTTTTGGTTCTTTTTGCTGTTATTGAGTTGTAGTTCTTTATATATTCTAGATATTAATCCCTTGTCAGATATATGGCTTGTAAGTATTTTCTCCCATGCTGTGGGTTGTCTTTTTACTCTATCCACAGTGTCCTGATGCACAAAAGTTTTTAACTTTGATGAAATACATTTTATCTATGTTTTTCTTTTGTTGGCCAGCTTTTGGTGCAATATCCAAGAAATCAATGTCAAATCCAATGAAATGAAGTTATTCATCTGTTTTCTTCTAGAAGTTTTATAGTGTTAGCTATTATGTTTAGGTCTTTGATTCATTTTGAGTTAATTTTTACATATGGTGATAAGTAGGGGTACAATTTAAGAGTGTTTTTTCAAAAAAACATGTTGAGTAGCAAACTACTGTAGCTACTTGTCATCATAGTAAATTTAAATACAGTGTGTGAAAGTAATGTATAACTCATTTTCGCATTCAGCAGTTTCTTGAAGTGGTTTGCTTCAAGACAACAATGGTATGGAAAATTTTCTTGGTCATCATCAATTTCACTAAAATATTTTTAAATAAAATCAACCTCAGCAATAATATTCTATAGCAGGCATCTTTAAAACCTTGAAATGTACTGAAAATGGGCATGAAACCAAAGACAGTATTCTTTTCAGTAAACATAGTTTGTATGAACCTAATAAACTGTTGGAATACAGTTCCAATGGCAGTATAGTACATTAACTATTAGAAAATATGAATTTTTCTTATTTTTCTTCTCATACACCCATGAACTCCTGCTCTTGATGGCACAGAAGGGAATGAAGGGGGAGTGGTGTCCTGAGTCTGATTTTTGGTTTGCTTGTCGTGCCCTCTCCACCATGGATAGTTGTCATTAACTACAGTGAGAAAATGGGGGACAGTCTCAGGACCCTTTCTCTGAGGGCTCTGCTGCCTTCCTGGTTGGCTCCTCCACCTTCTCCCATAAATTTCTCAGGTCCCAGACCCTCAGTTCCCCTAAATGGCTTACTGAGAGTTAATCCATTTTGTTTATTTTCCCACAAGCAAATATGGCAAAAGCCTCTGAGTTTCTGGGGCACCTCTGTCAGGACTTACAGTGAAATTTCTCCTGGGCTTGGCATCTTCTGCCCATGTTGAGAAGTGTTCAAAAATTGCTAGAAAGTTTTTGTTTATTTGTTTTTTGAGTTGGGGTCTCATCCTGTTGCCTAGGCTGGATGGAGTGCAGTGGCACAACCACAACTTGCCACAGTCTCAACTTCTTGGGCTCTAGGGTATCCTTTTGCCTCAGCATCTCGCACACACCACCATGCCTGGCTTTTTTTTTTTCGACAGTATCTCACTATGTTGCCCAGGCTGGTCTCAAGTTCTTAGACTCAAACAATTCTCCCACTTGGCCTTCCAAAGTGCTGGGATTGTGGGTGTGAGCCAACACGCTCAGCCTAGAAGTTCTTGAGATTCATTGATGTAGGTAGAAAAGTCCCTGCTGGGACCTACATATAAGGATTTTGGCTGTCTATACACATGACAAAATAGTTACAAGCCATTCTCACTTCCTTCTTATGAAACTCATTAGCAATACCCTATGTAGAAAACTTCACAGTCAGAATGATGACTATTTCTGTGTGTGCCGCTCTGCTGTAACATGTTCAACTAAGAGTTCGAATTGGAATAGGAATTATTACATTGTCATGCATCTAGGCCTCCTCTTGCTTCACTTGAAAAGACAACCATATTCAGATAGTTTAGTGTGAACACATTTGTTTAAACTGTCAGACAATCCATTTCTTCATGCTGGAGTTTTCTCAAGCTCTCCTGGTGCTTTTCTTGCGATAGGATCTGCCAGGACACATATCAGCACCTTTTTTCCCCTGGATCAACACTGACACTCATCTGGCTGAAAAAAATGATTTTTAATTTTGTTTCAACTTACTCATTTGGCAGAAACACCATGCTTCCATGTCAATTCAAATAGAAAAGAGAGAAAGGGGCACATAAAAAAGGGGAAGGGGTGGAGAATCATATTCTAATTAATCAAGATACACATATCAGCACTTCATTTTTTCCTATAACAGCACCATGCCCCAAAAACTGATATTTGGGGTTACAACAGAGAGCATGAGTCTTTCAATATCATGAAAGAAGAAAATGTTCAAGTAAAAGAAAGTGTAAAAAAAATTGTTCTCTCCTATGAATGTGCTCCAAGAGATTAAATAATACACCAATTCACAAAAACCTTTCTTGTCAAGAAGGTGTCTCAATAATAAAGCACAATTTTCAAAATTGTTATTACCTATATGGAAATAGTTTCCCATGTTTTTTTCCAACAAAAGTAACCTTCAGTGTTGCAAGGAAGATGTCACAAAGCACAGACCTACCTTTCATTCATGCCTTCAGCACTGGATACAGACTGCCCATAGGCAACGAGCCAGGAGATCGCTGAGGCAGGACAGATGGTTTCAGGCTGGGGAGGAGGGAACATGTAAGGTGGGACTTGAAAGAAAAGATGGTGGAGAGAGGGCATTCAAGGCTGAAGGTTGAGCCGTCACGGTTGGGCATGGTAGCTAGAGAACAACACACATATGTATCCAGGTTACCTGGAATGTTGGTTATGCAAAAAAGTATGGTTAGGACTGTTGGGAATACAGCATCCCTTGAGTGTGAAGCTAGGGAGTTTGTGTTTCAAATAGTCACCTATGGGGCCCCATTATAGATTTTTGACTACGAAAGTGAAAATCTTGTGTGTGTATGTGTGTGTTCTTGTTTATTTGAAATATGTCGTCTTACTCCGATGCCAAAGCTGAGGATCAAGCCTCAGCCTTCTGGGTAGCTGGGACTACAGGCATGTGCCACCATACCTGGCTAATTCTTTTTCTTAAATTCTTTTTTTGTAGTGATGGAGGTCTCACTGTGTTACCCAGGCTGGTCTCAAACTTCTGGCCTCAAGTGATCCTCCTCTCTCGGCCTCCCAAAGTGCAAGAATTACAGACATGAACCACTGCACATGGTCATGAAAATGTATTTCTACTTCTAGGACACCCTTCTTTAGTTCTATGCCTCCTTCGGGCATCGAGACTAGAAAGCCAGTCTGATGTGAAGAAGCAAGGAAAACTTTATATTAGTGTTATGGAGTCAGGCAGAGACAAGGCAACATTCCAAGTTTAACTCTAAAAAGTGCATTTTGACAAAGCATCATATGTCATATAATTCTATTTTCTAAATGTACATTTTCCAATCTGCTTTCAGTTAATCTTCCCATGTGCATGAAAAGTCACAGGGGAATTATTAAAAAAGTTACAAGAAGTCAGCCTGAAGTTACCCCCGGTTAGGAGATGTTTGTGTTTATAGATATCATCCAGTAATTTTTAATTCTTGGGGGCTCTCAGCTTCACACTTTTATTACACAAACACTGCCAAATTCATTTTGGAACCAAGTACCCCTAATATCTTAGCACTGATGCCATTACTTGGGTCCACACATGTTTTTCCCAATTTTGGCCTCAGTAGATTGAAATTCAACCCAAATTACATAAATAATTTTATTTTCCTACATATTAAGTAGGAAAATAAAAAAGCAACGACATTCTAAGACAAAAACTGAAAATGCCTCATCACCACTGCTCAACTAGTCTCATAGTCTTATTTCTGGCCAACATTCTTGGCCAACAATTGTCATAGGACTGTATTTGAGGTAGTGGAAAGCAAGGAAAAGTTTACTAGGGTCTTCAGAGAGAACTTATGGAAAAATTGGATGGTACCCAACAAAATGGGAAACCCAGGAGGAAGCTAAACTTTATTTGAACAGGTAGTTTTATATATGGTGATTTTTATTCCTTCATTCGGAAAATATTGGATTCCCATCATGTTCTGGACACTATGTTCCTGCCTTCAGGACACACAGACCAGTAAGAAGGACTGACACATAAACAGATAATATCAATACAATGTGACAAGAGAAATTTATTGTGGTGTATGCACAGTGTATTGTGAGAGGACTCATAATTGATGGAGTCAGGGGAAGTTTCTGCATTAGTTACCTACTGGGAGGAACAGTGGGGTTGGGTGGGAAGAGCAGAATGGACACATTAGGCACATGGGACTACCGTGAGGTACCCACCTGAGAGAAATACGGAGCTAAGATGTTAAGGAGAGAGTCTTACATAAGTCTTCATCTACCGGCACAAAGTATAACAGGTAAAGGGTCATCCTTGGTAATGTGACCAATTTAAGTTTCAGTTGACTCTTGAACAGCATGAGTTTGAACTGAGAGGATCTACTTATATCTAGATTTTCTCCCATCACTGCCACACCTGAGATAGCAAGAACAATCTCTCCTATTTCTCCTCTTCCTCTGCCTACTCAACATGAAGACAATGAGAAAGGAAACTTTTATGATGATTCGTTTCCACTTAATAAATATGAATATGAATATGATCTCCTTAATAACATTTTCTTTTCTCTAGCTTACTTCATTATAAGAATACAGTATGCAACACATAACATACAAATATGTGCTAATTGGCTGCTTTTATTATTGGTAATGTTTCTGGTCAGTAATAGACAATTTGTAGCTAAGCTTTGGAAGAGTCGAAAGTTATACATGAGCTGGGTACAGTGACTCATGCCTGCAATCCCAGCGCTTTGCAATTGCCTGATCCCAGTAGTTTGAGACTAGTCTGGGCAACTAGGTGAGACCTTGTCTTTACAATAAATAAAAAATTATCTGGGTGTAGTGGCCCATGCTTATGGTTCCAGCAACTTGGAAGGTTGAGACAGAAAAATTGCTTGAACCCAGCTGGTTGAGGCTGCAGTAGCTGTGAGCTTGCCACTGCTCTCCCGGCTGGGCAACAGAGTGAAGCTCCAACTAAAAAAAAAAAAGTTATATGTGGATTGTTGACTGGGCAGGGAAAAGAGGACAGGCATCCCTAAACCCTGAGTTGTTCAAAGGTCAGCTGTAATTTAGATTTCCAAAATCACATGCATCTCTTCTCCAGGAGGAGGGAGTTGCAGGTGTGCGAATAGAAATAGCTACAGTATATTAAGTTCCTTCTATGTGTCAAGGATGTGTTAGGTATTTTCTGTATTTTGTCTCACTTAATCATAAAAATTGTCATTATAAAGAAGACACACTTGAAATTCCGATAGGTTGCATCATTTTCCTAAAGACACAGAGCTAGCAAGTGGTGGGGCAAGGATTTGAATCTAGATCATTCTGGCTCCAAAGCTCAACTCTACACTTAATTTTGCTTATGTAGAATTAGCTTGAAACTTTGGTTTGAATGAAACCACTTGGTATTAATTAGAAGAAGGAGAAATTGGCAAGCGTTATTTTAAATGCTTTGAACCACTCTCTGGAGAGTGCATTAAATACCCCCAAAGCAAAGCAAAAATGTATATTAATAAGATCACAGTCATCCAAAAGGCAATTGTTTGCCATCAGTTCCAAAAGGAATAAAAAGAGGGGAGCTCAATTTCCCCCCATTTTTTATGCCAAGCGCTTAGGCTCCAAGTTTCCCTCACGGCTCTTTCTTCACCTCTTCTCCTTACACGTTACCCGTTACAGCTTCATTCCGTAAGATGTAAGTGGTATTTGTAGGAAATGCTGATCACTGCCAACAAGTGAATACTCACATTAAACAGCATTTAAAACAACCTTCTCTCCAGTTGTTTGTAATAACCTCTTGGAAGTTTGAAATTAAAATCTGTATTCCATCCAGCCTTTTTTTCCAGGCTCTTTTATTACACAAAGCCAAGAACTTGCCCTTGAACATACTTCAACTCCCCGGCCCACCACTCGGACGTGCTCTGTAGCTAATTATCTCAATCCCTAAATATTAGTCCTTTCTCTTGTCGTCTCTGGTTTCCCGGACATGATTCATCTTCCCTGAGTACTTGATTGTTTATGTCAATGAACAAACTCTTTGTTCCTTGAATAGGCTCTTTCCTCTTTCCTTACCCTATCTTCTCTCAACACCTTTGCAACAAAATGTGTGTAGAATTTCTCTCCTTCACAGGAAGAGACCCACACATTGAGATGATCCAACCTCCTCATTAAAGAAACAAAGTCACTGAGACCCAGAGAGATTATGCAGTTTGCCTAAGCTCACACAGCTAGAAAAAGGCTTAGTGAAATCAAGAAGGTAGGATCCTCAGGTTCTAGTTCAATACCCTCTTCATTGCTCTGCACCACCACCAGATTCATACCCATCAGCAGCCACTTGTCAATTTGGTGTCAGACTGTGTCTGCCTGAGGCAGGTGGGGGTTGGGGGAGGGAGTATGTTGCATTTCATCTCTCAAGTGACATGTAACATAGTGGTGACCCAGACGCAATGTCTTGGGTGGCTTGCCTCATGGCCCAAATGCTGCATGTGTACTCATTATTCTGCAACAAACTTCATAACAAGGTGTCTTCCCAAAGCCCAAAGTCTGAAATTAAAATCTGTATACCATCCAGCGTTTTTTCCTTTAAAGCCATTCGCGACTGTGCGCCATCTCTCCTCTGAGAAAACTTTAAGGGCACAAGGAGAGAATTGTAAAGCCAAAGTACGTGAGGGTGGGTGGGCTGGGTGGGACTTCTAAGGCAGGGCCTGGAATTGCTAAGCTGTGCAGACATCATGCTATGGAGCATCTGAGAGGGATGTGAAAAGCAAGTTTTCCTATATTCCCATTGTCTTAACGTTCCTTGAGACCATTGCCATTCAAATGAACACAGTAGAGAAAGGAGACTGTAGAAGCCAGACTTCTCTTCAGCTTGACACAGGGGCTTACACGCCAGACGCCCTCATGCCCCTTTGGGTCATCCATGTCCTAACATCTGCCAGTGAGGTATTATCCTTTTAAAGCCTAAAATACTTTTATAATATGGGAAACAGAGGGTGAACTTCTGGACATGGAAAGAAGAGTCCCAGCACCTGAATCTGGGGGAACAGGACAAGGGTGAACCCATGATCCACGGCTAGCTTCGTGGGCATTCAGCTTGTGCTTTATTTTTTTTTTTTTTTTTTTTTTGAGTTGGAGTCTCACTCTGTCACCCAGACTGGAGTGCAGCGGCCGCTCCCGGCCACCGCAGCCTCAACTCGCTGGGCTCCGGTGATCCTTCCGCCTCAGCCTTCCAAGTAGCTGGAACTACAGGCGCGCGCTACCACGCCTGGCTAATTTTTTGATTTATTGTAGAGATGAGGTCTTGCTTGCCCAGGCGGGTCTCAAACCGGCGGGCTCAGGCAATCCACTCACCTCAGCCACCCAAAGGAGCGGGATTACAGGCTGAGCCACCGAGCCCGGCTTGTGCTTGATTTAATGCTCTTCTATCGCTGTCTTCATTTTTGAAAGGGGTCTCACATTTCATTTTGCACCAAGCCCCACAAATCATGTAGCCACTACCCACCCCTCACTCCATTAACTTCCGTGTATAATTCCTTCTCTAAGCTAGACTGAAGGGGCTATGATTTCTTCATTCTTGTTTCCCATCTGTGCCTAACAAGTTGTGTATTGATTATCATTGGACTGAAACTTTTTCATTTTTATCAATGCCCAACTTTATGACTGTTCAGAACTTCACAACAGACATAAATCTGTCCAGGTATGGTGGCTCATGCCTGTAATCCCAGTGGTTTTGGGAGGCTGAGGTGGAAGGATCCCTAGAAGCCAGGAGTTTGAGACCAGCCTGGGTGACATAGTGAGACTTTGTCATAAATAAATAAATAAATAAGTAAATAGATTACGGTTGTGCACACCTGTAGCATAGTCCCAGTTACTGGGGAGGCTGAAGTTGGAGGATCACCTGAGCTCGGGAATTTGAGGCTGCAGAGAGTTATGATCATGCCACTGCTCTTCAGCCTGGATGACAGAGCGAGAGCTTGCCTCTAAAATAAAATAAAATGGGCAACCCTCTTTCGGGTCCCCTCCTGCTGTAGGAACTTTTCTGTCTTCTTAATAAACTCTTGCTTTCTGAAAAAAAGTAAATAAAATAAAATAAGACAAAACCGTAAATCTACATAGGGGCCTTGAATCCTACTTCCTAGCTTTTCCTAGCTCTGAGATTCTATCATGCTAATTTTCTTCTTGCCTGGGTGCTAATTAATTTTGTAACTAGGTAATTTACAGTAATATCTCAAGATTACTTTCAAAAAGCTTTAAAAACAGGTTTCTTTTACTATAAACGACAATGAAACATGTCACTTAAGATTGCTCCTGAGGAAACTGTTTAAAACCTTTTTCTAAAAGATGAATAAAATCAGGGAGTTGATAACATTTCTGTCGACTAATTATCAAACTTTTCTCCTAAGTATTAGCTTTTGGGCAATCTTCTTGAATTAAGAAAAGTATTGGGAATAATAAAGCTACTGGGAAGAAGAAGAAATAGAATAACCTGTCCAACTAAGACCTTAATAGTCATTCAATATTTACTAAGATTTTTATTAATTAGATTTAATTTTAACAGTTTTTGTTAACAAGGTACTGGGGAGATAGTAACTAAGATCTTGAATAAATGAGACTCAAAACAAATAATAAAAGGTAAAAATATCAAGCCAACATGAGAGATGAAATGCTCTTATGTAGTTCCCTGTATGTCTCAAATTTAAGCCCTTCTAAAGCAAGAAAGAAACCTCTCTCATGCAGTCCTGGATCCTTTCCTTCTTTTTGTAAAGTACAGTGGCTTCAATCGTTCACTTTAAGTCAAATGTGCTCATCTCTTCAGTAAATGTTTACCATACACTTTTAGGTACAAATCATTGAGGTAGATGACAGGTGAGCAGAGAAGGGAATGACTTCTTTCTTGCCTTCAGGGAGTTCATTCTCCAGGTGCTAAGATTGGAACTCACATTATCACCCCATCCACTAGATTGTGAACTTTGACCAAGATGTGCATCTGTCTTAAACTATCTTTGTCTAGCACATGTCTGGAGCAGTAGACATATCTGTGTGAATAAACATTTCATAACTGACTGACTGAATCAATGAATAATTTTGAACGAGGTACTAATCGGTTTCTCTTTTTATCATAAATACCAACTCTTCTTCCACGGCACCAATCAAAACACAGAACAAACACCTTTCAGGGGAAAAGGTGTTTTAGGGAGAAGCCATACATGTCTGTATGTCAGACTACTTCAACCTGACCTTCTATGCTTGTTTTCATATTGCCTTCAAATAGGAAAGGAGTTGTAACAAATGATTTAGATGTTACTGAGGTTTTCAGTTAGTAACACGAAAAGTTGGATACAACCTTAATTTAATAACCTAGGATTGGCTAGAGAAGATATGGTGTAGAATGAAGTGGAATTCTATGCATCTATTACAAATCTTATTATGGAATATGTTTGTGGGCGTGAAAAACATTCATGATATAGCACTAAGTGGGGAAAAAAAAAGACAAGTTACAACATGGGCCTCCAAACAGTTTTGAGTATCATTGCGTGTCCCCATGATTGGATCTCCAGGGAGGGTCCTGACACCAGGAACCCCTGGCTCTGATTTGTGTTTTCATGTATTTATTGTTGTTCCTACCTTAGAATGTAACTGTGCTCCTTCCATCCTGAGTTTCAGGATGAAACTGATGATAGAACAGATGAGATACTTAGGCCTATTAAATACTATTATATTTAAGAGGAGTCTTTGGGTGAATATATCCAGATTGATTGGCCATGGTGCTCACAGGCTGAGCCAGGAAGCACCATCTGAGCAAATCAACTTTTCCAGGAACATTTTGTAGTGCTGATCTTACGTTCAGGAACTTATCATTGGAACCAGATCACTTCTGTTACCATATATAAATTTGTGTGTGCAACTCTGACCCTAAAATACAAGTGTGAGCAAGCAGAGAACACAACATGTAAAGCAGATGGTCCAAGACTCCAAAGTTTGAGCCCTGTCTCTGCCACTTAATAGTCAAGTGACCCAATGGAAGACATGCACTCCTTTAGTCTCATTGTTTATATAAATAAAATAGGAATCTAAGCCTAATTCCTGGGATTCCCACATGGGAAAGTGCTTTGTATGTTGCAGATTTTACATGTCTAAGGTGTTACTGTAATCAGATGATGGCAGAGAATGTCTGCGTGTTGGGATCCCAGGTTTTAATTCCTGCTCGAGTTGTATAACAACTACAGACAATCACATAAGCTCCTCAGGCTTGCTGCCTCAATGGTCAAATGGAGAGGTTTGCCTAGAGACTTTCTAAAGATACTTCTGACATGAAAATTACTATAATGTCTGAAAATAACCTTTGGTGTTTCACTCTTGTTTTTAGTTTTCTCATATAATAAAAGATTGAGCTTTGAATTTGGCTTTAATGGGGCTGGCTATATGTGCAAGAGAGTGTGTATGTAGAAGGGTGACTGGGGAGGGGGAGGAGAAGAGAAGGGATGAGAGGAAGAGGAAGAGGAAATTGGAAAGAGGATGAGGGATAAGATAATACAATGGGCACCATAGTTTGGAAAAATAGACCACCCAGATTTGAAGACCCCTGATTACGTGCTCTGAGGAAACAGGAACCCTATGCATGGGATGGATGTTGATGCTTTGACAAGCCCCGCTTTGGTTGTGAATAAGTCATCAGACTTACTTCCCTCCATTCCCAGCCCTACGAAGAATTGCTTCTGCTGTGCCACATGTTCCTTAGACCTGATTTTCGTGTGGTCTTTTGCTTTCTCAATTTGTTTCTCTGAGAAAAATGACATTTGTCTATTTTAGGCATAATGACTTTGATAAGTGAAGAATTCCTTGGGAATAATTGCAAACAAATCCCCAGTGAGCTATAGTCATTGTTCTACTGAGATGAATTTCTTTCTACTGTTCTCAATTAAGATTCTGTCTTCTGAGAGTTTGCTTCAAAGGTTTTATTTTCTCCTTGTGGTTGCCAGAGACATTGTGTTATAACAACTATGTGAGCAGTATAAGGCCCGATTTCATCTAGCTGGGTCCTCACAGGCAAAGGACAGTAGGACATCAGAGACTGCACTGTTTGGTCAAGGGAGGTCAGGCATGCCAGTGTGTTCAGGCAAAGATCACAGAATTTGACTTATTAGCACTTCTTTTTGGCTTGACTTATTTTGGACCGTTAGCTTAGTTCTCTGTTTCATCTTCTTGGGCACATGTTCTGAGAAAGGAAATAAAGTAACCAAATTAAATTCATAAAACACTTCACTCTGTGAAGGCCTTCTCAAGATTTAGAAAGAAGAAAGCTGGACATCCTAGAAGAATAGCTTCCAGTATCCAAGAATTTAAGGGCTGGAGAGAACCCTAACTTCCCAACTGAAAAGTCAGAAGTCCAGAAGAGTTTAGGGACTTGTGTAAAGCTTTCAGTTTGTTCAAAGCCAAGCCAACAAGCAGCATAACTCCTACCTCACTCTTCATTTTTTCTTTAATTTATTTACTGGAATTTGATGCACATGTTACAAATCTTATTATGGAAATATATCTTCAGGCATGAAAACTATTCATGGTATAGCACTAAGTGAGAAAAAAAGCAAGTTACAACATAGGCCTCCAAACAGTGTTGAGTATTATTTGAGTGTCCCCATGACTGGTTCTCCAGGGAAGGCCCTGACACCAGGAATCCCTGCTCTGACTTGTGTTTTCATGTCCTTATTGTTGTTCCTGCCCTAGAATGTAACTGTGCTCCTTCCATCCTGAGCTTCAGGATGAGACTGATGATAAAACAGATGAGATAATTAGGCCTATTAAAATACAATTACATTTAAGAGGAGACTCTGGGTGAATGTATCCAGATAGATTGACAGGCTGAGCCAGGAAGCACCATCTGAGCAAATCAACTTTTTCAGAAACATTTTGTAGTGCTGATCTCACATTTAGAAGCTTATCATAAACGCACATCACATAAAATTTGCCATATTAGTCATTTTTAAGTATACTTTTCTGTGGGATTGCATGCTGTACATTCATAATGTCTGTCCTCCATTGCCACAGCTCTGTGCCCATTAAACACTAACTCCTCATCCCTGCTCACCCCAGCCCTTGGCAAACATTATTCTACTTTCTGTCTCTATGGATTTGACTTCTCTAGGTACCTCATATAAGTGGAATCAAACAGTATTTGTCCTTTTATTTCACTTAACATGATGTCCTCAAGGTTCATTCATATTGTAAAATATGTCAGAAGTTCGTTTTTTTTAAAAAGCTGAGTAACATTCCATTTTATGTATGTATAACATCCTGCTTACCCATTCATCAAATGATGGACACTTGAGTTGCTTCCATGTTTTAGCTGTTGCCTAGTTTATTCATTTTTTTCCTACTACATCGCAAGGCCTGTTGAGTTTAAAAGAATTTTGACCCCCAAAACGTAAGTCAGAAATAATGTTATAGAAAGACATCACCAAGTCAACTTAACTGACATCTAAATAAGTCTTTGTTCTGAAGCCTGAAGAAATAAGTGAAAAAAAAGATCATCTAAAAGATATCTGTTTCAAGGGAATGCAGCTTCTAAGAACAGGCTGGTTATAATTACCCTATAAAAGGACATCTGTTGAGCTGGGTGTGGTGGTGCACACCTGTAGTCCCAGCTACTTGGAAGGCTGAGGCAAGAGGGTCATTTCAGTCCAGGAGTTGAAGGTTGCAGTGAACTAGGATCACATCCTATCGCTCCACCCTGGGTGACAGAGAAAGACTCAATCTCTTAAAAAAATATGTACATCTGTTGAAAAGGCTGCAAATTTGAGTGGTAGAGAGCAAAGGGCATGAACTCTGAAGTCAAACCAATGGGATTTGAGTTCTGATCCTACCTTTGGGTAAGTTACCCAATCTCTCAAGCCTCAGTGTCTATCTCTGTAAAATGAGAAGAAGAATAATATTTGCCTTATTTAGTTCAAGATTAAATATATGTGAAGTGCTTTGCACAGTGCTTGTCACATTGCATGTGCTTTATAGACATTCACCATCTTTATCATTCTAATTTGTGATTTATATGGTAACCAAAATTATTCATTTCACAAATATGTTTTGAACTTTTCTGTGCCAGGCACTGAGAATAAGAGTGTACATTATAGAGTGTTTGTCTGTTAAAATAAAAACAGATTGTTTACAAGGCAGTGAAAAGGCTAAGTTACAGCACTAAGAAGGGCTATGTGACTTGGTCTGGTCAGGTTTAAGTACATCTTTCCTGGAGAAACGGACATTCAAGCAAGCAGCAGGTAGCTAGTGGTTAAAGGTAGAGAGAAAGGGGTGGGTGAAGGGACTCTGGAGTGAAGAATGGTGGGTGGGGTCAGTGTGGGAGAATGAAGAGGAAATGTGAAAGGCAGTGTGCAGGAGGTGGGTCCTCAGTCTCACCTGCCTGCATGATGGTTTCTGTATGCATTTAGAAAAATTACAGTTTCAATGAATTATGTTTAATTGCTTTAGTACACGTGTAGTAGGCTAAAGGTATTTGCCAGGTCAAAATGGGTCCTATACGTGAAATGTTCCTATTTGCAGATTGACCATGTGTTTCAAGAACCAGTCGTGAATAGTTGTAATTTGATTCATTTGAAGGATAAGAGTTACACCAAGAAAAAGAAGTCTTCACAAGAAGTAAAGAAATAGAGAGAAAGAAAGAGAGAAATAGAGAGACGGAAGGGAGGAAGAAAGGAAGGAAGGAAAGAAAGGAAGGAAGGAAGGGAGGGAGAAAAGAAGAAAAGGAAGGAGGAAGGAAGGAAGAAGGGAAGAAAGAAAGAAGGGAAGAAGGAAATCTGATCTTTTGTCCTTTTCTGTATTATTTGTTTTGAACATTTTTTTTCATATTTAAGACTTAGCATGTTCTAGTTTTGTAATAAGCTTTTCATAATTGGTATTCAAGTTTCTACTAATGCCATCAATAGTGAAAATGTGACTAATTTATATGTCTCTGATTTTCATGGACTGTCTTTCAAAACTCTGAGGATTCTGGAGTAAAACCAGCAGCATTAATAAAACTGCCTAAGGGAGACTGACTTCAGATGCCTGTTTTTGCCTTTCAGAGTCATTAAGGCAGAATTCTGAAGCTTGGTTATCTTTCAGGTATGTTCAAATGATTTCAATCTTGTATTCATCAAATGTATCTCATTAGAAGTAACTAGACATTCTTATTACTGATAACTTTCTTCCAGAGACTGTCAACACTTTGGTTTGAATGACCCTAAACTTTAAAGATGTTGAAATTATTTAGAGTCCAAATGATTGTCCAAGCTTTGGAACTTCCAGATGGCAAAGGGGGAAGGATTCTGCATAGAGACAGAATAAAAAGTGAACTTACATCTTACACAGCGCATTGCCACCTCTGCGGAGACAGACTTCTGGACTCCTCAGAAGACTGTTTCCCTCCTTCCTCCACTTCTCAGGACTGCTTACAAAGCTCCCTGATAGCACAGACTATGTTGAGACCATTTGCTACGTGCCAGTCTCTGCCAATAGTCAAATCCCCCGGGGGTTTGGAGCTACCTGCAGCATCTAGAACACTGGTGCAAATGAACAGTCTAGAAAAATGGGCGAGTCTGTTAAATGCATGAGTGACTCCTGACAGTGAGCGATTAGTATCTGGGTAAACTTACTCTTCATGAGTTTTGTTTTATCTCTAACTTGATCTGAGACCAGTAAATAAAACAATCACATCATTTGAAACTACGCTTAGACATACCTTTTATCTGATCATCAAGATTTCATCCTGTTTGTTGCACCATAGCCAAATATTTGATCAACGTCACCATTCATCATCTTTCCCCTTTCTCTAATTAATATTGTTGCATTGAAATTTCTTTTATTGTTTAATTATATATTTTATTTTAAAGATGTAGGGTGCAATTCAGAATTAGGTATACAAGAGGTCATCTTATAGGTAAAGTTTGAGCCTCCCTTTGGTTCCCACTTTGCCTGGTTTGAGATCAGGTACCTTCATTGATGTTATGTGACCCCCTATCCCCCGCCCACTCCCCGGCAGTGTCCTGCTACCTTTGCATTGACATTTTTTCAATCTAAAAGTCAGCATCAGAATTTGTAGTCTTGTGTCCAGGCACTTTTCACAATATTCATGTTTTTGTCTTCGTGGTATATGGTGACTCCAGTTGTGAAGACTGATATTGCCAACGCTGTTCTAACTTTGACATTCGAACAGGAAGGCAGAGTGTATGTGAATGCTGGGATCATGAAGGCGGCAGAGGGCTATGACGTGAGGGCAAAGAACTCATCCGAGAGTGTCAGGGGTGTGTTGAAATTTGCCTTGCATCTCTAAGCAGATTGGTGCAGAAGCAATTAAGAGTTAACTGTTCAGGAGATACAGTGGGACACCAGGCTGATCCAGGCTTTCAGCACTGAAAGGGAACACAAAGTCTATCCAAGCATGGATCCCCTCTACAGCAGGGGTCCCCAACCCCTGGGCCATGGACCAGTACTAGTCTGTGGCCTGTTAAGAACCAGGTCACACAGTGGGAGGTGAGCAGCAGGCCAGTGGTGAAGCTTTATCAGTATTTACAGCTGCTCCCCATCACTGGCATCATTGTCATCTGACATGGCTTTGCTTCCTGTCAGATCAGTGGTGGCATTAGATTCTCATAGGAGCACAAACCCTATTATGAACTGCACATGTGAGGGATCTAGGTTGCACACTCCTTATGAGAATCTAACGTCTGATGATCTGAGGTGGATCTGAGGCGATGATGCTAGCACTGTCTATCACCACTCCCAGATGCGACTGTCTAGTTGCAGGAGAACAAGCTCAGGTCTCCCACTGATTCTGCTTTATGTATAATTATTTCATTATATATGACAAAGTAATAATAATAGTAATAAAGTGCACAATAAATATAATGCACTTGAATCACTTGAATTATCCCAGAACCATCTCCCCCACCTGGTCTGTGGAAGAATTGTCTTCCACTAAACTGGTCCCCATGTCAAAAAGTTTGGGGAACCACTGCTCTACAGCATTTCCAGCTAGTGACTGTGGTGTGTAGGCTGACAGTCACTGAGAGAACCCCAGACACTAAGGGGTAAGGTTGGTCTTTTTTTTTTTTAAAGCATAGATGACTCATCAGAAACCCCAACCTCCAGATGGAGCCTTTGATTTTGAAGCAAACTCCTGTCCCAAGGAGAAGCTTCCTAAAAATTTCACCTAGAGTAGAAACTAAACTTAGGGCTGGATCTGCTCTGGGCCTTCAAGTATCAGGGAAGGGATAGCCCCTCACTAAGATGTAAGTGTGGTGGCAAAGAACAGACCTTGTTGGTTTGGATATTCGTGGGTCCCACACCCCGTGAGTCGGAGGTATGAGGGCTATATGGAAGAAGTCAATGCCATCCATAATCGAAATTAATACAGGATTGCAAATTATTAGGGTGTGCAAGACCCTTAGTCAAGAATGTAAATAAGCCTTAGATAGAGAGATCATTGAATTAGCATTCTAGGCACAGGCAGTTCAAGTGATGACAAAGATGAGGGACTTTTAAAAATATATGGAAGACTGATATTGATCATTACTGGCACTTACTGAGAGATCACTGTGCTTTAATCACCACTTCCAAATCTGTATTTTTCAGTGTTCAGCAAACACACAAAATTGAGAACTACTTCTATATGCTGCAAACAACCAAATGAATCAACACAATATAATGGAAGATACCGAAACTGCATAAATGGTTGCCAAAAAGAACTTCAACTAAATGCATCTCTGTTCTTTAGAGGAGGTGAGGAAATAAGATTAAGAATATTTACACATTCTTAAGATAGACATTGCTTGGTATGTTTTCTTAAGAACCAGTGTAATTACACTTTATCAAGATTATGGTTCTGTTGAAATGCTGTTGAAGTGTCAGAATAAATGTTTCAAATGTTCTTTAGCAACAAGATAAAAATATGAATAAGAAAAGGAAGAGAAAGAACTGTTTTCATGCTCAAAAAATTCAGAAAATATTTCAGGCTTAGAAACATTTTACCGAGAGTCTCTCACACACGTGCACATACAGAGTCTTTACAATTCTCATTTTTTAATGAGTTACAGTTGGAAAAAATGTACATTTAATTGAGGAAACTTACATGACTATTTTTAAAAGATGGGCTCTCACTATGTTGCCCAGACTGGCCTCAAAACCGTGATCTCAAGCAATCCTCTTGCAGTGCACACCAGTCAGCTGAAATTCTCGCTTTCTCATCATTTCCCTGCCTGGCAAAGACACTAGAGCCCCTCTGTCTGTGGAGCCCTGTGCCTTCTCCAATAAACCCCATAGTGAGTCCATGCAGGTAAGACATCATGTACAGGGTTAAAAGCAAACCATCTGAGGTCAGACAGCCATGAGTTTGAGTCCTGGTTCTGATCCTGGTCACTTGCAGCACCTGGAGCAAGTTACTTAACTTCTCTGAGCCTCATTTTCCTCATCTATAAAATGGAGACAGCCATAGTAACAACCATGCTCATATAAGACAGTCAGTAGAGTGTCTGCTCATGGTACATGATTGGCAAATGTTAGCTAGTTATCTTCCTTATTCCCAGAAAGTCAGAGCCTAGAAGGGTGTGTGTTTGATGCAT
>CAUYQG010267185.1:0-10612 GCA_963574415.1 Tarsius wallacei
CTCAGCTCTGACCATATCACTCCGCTCCCGGCCACCGCAGCCTTGACCTGCTGGGCTCCGGAGATCCTTCTGCCTCAGCCTTCCAAGTGGCTGGAACTATAGGAGTGCGCTATCACGCCGGCTGATTTTTTATTTATTGTAGAGATGAGGTCTCGCCAAGTTGCCCAGGCGGGTCTCGAACCCGCGGGCTCAGGCAATCCACTCACCTCAGCCTCCCAAGGCATGGGATTACAGAATGAGCCACCGAGCCCGGCTCAGAGTTCTTTTTTATAAATGGCCTGGTGCTATCCATTTGCCTCTCACTCAGCAGCGAGTCCCTACATGCAACTGACAGCTATGAGGCCGTGTTGAATGAACAGTGTTCTGCATAAGCCCAAAGCAGGGAGAATCCCTCTCAGCCTGTGACAAGTTTGAAGAGCAGGTGAAATTAGCCTGGATGAGGGAAGGAGGGGCATACCAGGTGAGGGGGGACAGCACGACCCCGCGTCCGGAGATATGAGAGAACATGGCATGTGCAAGGAAGCTTCAGTGGGCTGATA
The DNA here is from genome assembly GCA_963574415.1 of Tarsius wallacei. Classification (NCBI taxonomy): domain Eukaryota; kingdom Metazoa; phylum Chordata; class Mammalia; order Primates; family Tarsiidae; genus Tarsius; species Tarsius wallacei. The sequence continues at coordinate 540 of CAUYQG010267185.1, forward strand.
GGGCTGGGTTCTATTTATACTGACTGCAGATAAACATTGGCTTAGAGCCCAGGACAGAGAGTTAGATATCCCCCTAAAAGAAGGGTCACAGAAAGTTGGAGTGATATGGTCAGAGCTGAGTGTTAGAGAAACTTCTCAGATGGAGAAGATGAAGCAGGGTGAGGGTGAAGGCAGGAGATTAGTGAGGCAGTAGCTGTGCCCTCAGGTGAGAGTGCACAGATGCAAGCTTTAGGACTTGGTGAACTCAACTTACAGGAAGAGGAGAATACAGAGTTTGGGCAGACTGAAATGGTAGCAGGAAGAGGAGAATACAGAGTTTGGGCAGACTGAAATGGTAGCAGTCACAAAGGAGGTAACCCAGGAAGAGGTTTGGAGGGGGCTGATTTTTGTTTTGGGAATACTGAGTGGGAAGAGTCCAGGAAATCTCAGAGGATGTGTGTAGGAAGCCAGTGGAGATGTGGATTTGGAATTAGGAGAGAGCTAAGATGAGGAAGAATTTGGAGCCATCTGAATATGCCCAGGTCATGGTGGCTCCCCAGGGGCTGTGGACAAAATAAGAAGAAATAGAGATTCTTGTGACAGGGGCTGAGAAATAATGTCCAAAAATGTTGGAGTGGCCAGGCACAGTGGCTCCTGCCTGTAATCCCAGCATTTTGGGAGGCCAAAATGGAGGAAAGCCCAGGAGTTTGAGACCAGCCTAAGTAACATAGTGAGATCTCTATTTATTGGCTTTTTTTTTTGAGTTGGAGTCTCACTCTGTCACCCAGGCTAGAGTGCAGTGGTACACTCATGGACACCCCAGCGTCAACCTGCTGGGCTCTGGCAATCCTCCACCTCAGCCTTCCAAGTAGCCAGAACTACAGGTGTGAGCTATTTGCCTGGCTGATTTTTTTAAATTTTTTTATTTTTTATTGTGGAGACGAGGTCTCGTCAAGTTGCCTGGGTGGGTCTCAAACCCGTGGACTCAGGCAATCCACTTGCCTTGGCCTCCCAAAGTGCTGGGATTACAGGCTGAGCTACCGAACCCAGCCTCATCTCTAATTATTAAATTTTTTAAAAAGGGCAGGCTTGGTGGCTCAGCCTGTAATTCCAGCACTTTGGGAAGCCGAGGTGAGTGAATTGCCTGAGCCTCTGGTTCTAGACCCACCCGGGTAACTTGGTGAAACCTCGTCTGTACAATAAATCAAAAAATTAGCCGGGCGCAGTTGCATGTGCCTGTAGTTCCAGTTACTTGGAAGGCTGAGGTGGAAGAATCGCCTGAGCCCAGCAGGTTGAGGCTGCGGTGGCCGGGAGCGGTCACTGCACTCCAGTCTGGGCGACAGAGTGGGACTCCAACTCAAACAACAACAAAAAAAGTTGGAGTATACCCAGGACAGAGTTATGTCAAAGGAATCAGGGAAGGAGGAGATTTCAAGGGGGCTTTGTCCTCGGGGGTAGTTGAGACAAGATAGAGACTGGAAGCTGGTGGATTAGGGCAGCAGTGGGGAGTTTGTGTGTGAAGAGGGTAGGTTTCCAGGTGAAGGGCTTGAACAGAGAGAGGCAGGAGAGGAAGTAGACCTGCTTTGCGGATGCAGGCCTTTCAAGAAGTTTCCTGTGAAGGGGAGGAGAGAGGCAGTAGCTGCCGGGGGGATTTTGCTAGGCAAGGTTTGTTGTTCAGTGGGGGAGACTGGAGTCTATATGTAGAGAGGAGCAGTGGATGGCGGGGGCGGGAAGTGAAGATGCTGGGAGGGGGCCATGCCAGACAGGGAAGGCAGCTGTCAGAAACCTCGGCCTCAGGCGGAATCCAGGCTGCAGGTGGAGTAGTGTTGGCCCACAGGTGTTTTGTTTGTTTTCGTTTTTTGTTGGATTTGTTGCCAACCAATTGCATGGAAACAGCCCGATTTGCAGCCTCTGGCAATATCAAGAGACCTGCTAACCCTGGGTCCCCCTTCTTTTAGGGCAGCAGTGGTGGGAGCCTGAGGCCAGCAGAGGGTCCTGGTTTCTAGGCAGCCACCTGCACAGTCTCCCTGCCCACCTCAGCCTCTTCTGTTTCTTGCTTGGCCCCTTAGGCATTTGGGTTGGGACCTCGAGGTGAGAGGGCGGGACCAGAGGCAGAAGGCCTGAGGCCTGCAGCTCAGAGAAGGATGTGTGAGGACGCTTGAAGGTGCGGATCAGGCCTAGAGGCGAGGTAGGGACTGAAAGGGGGGGCATGGGGAGTTAGGAAGGGCCACTGAGGGGAATGGGAGAGGACACTGTGAAGGCCACATGGAATAATGCTGGGTAGTGGCAATGCTGCGACCAGGTGAGTTGCTGAACCAGGGACCTGAAGTGGCGACAGTTCCCATCATTGGGTGACAGAGCAGAGGCTGGGATGAGGGAATGGGGCAAAGGACCCTGCTCTGTCCTCCAGGAACTTCTGTACCCAACGTTGGTGTCCCTTGGCTCTGTTAGCAGGGCGGGGGCAGTCCTCAAGACTCAGGGCTCATACAGACAGGGCCTCAGAAGACAGAGTCTGCCCTTCCCGGGGACTCTTCGAAGCCAGGGGCACACTGAGACACTCACCTTGGCACCGGAAAGGGATGCAGTCCAGGGAAGCCCCTACATTGAGAGTTGGAATGCTCCTTAGACTCCTGATCAGATCCTCTCCCTCCCTTGTGACAGGCCGTCAGGAAATTCTTTTTCCTACATCTCCTCCCCCAATTGTCTTCTCTTTGAAGCATCGTCTGTCTGCCCCACTGTGGCCTTATGCCTAGTTCTGTCAGTTACCCAGTGAGACTTGCTCTTGACAGGAGAGAGGGTCTCATCCCAGGGCCTCCCCAGGTAACAGCTCAACACACACCTCAGATCAAAACATCCCTGCTCTCACCCTTGGTGGAGCGTTCTCCTCTCGGCCGCAATGGGAATCGTGCGCGGCTTGGACACATGTCACTGTATCATGTCGAGTTGGAATGTAATTAGGCGATGGTGGGGGAAAATTCCATCTGTCTCCTGGGAATACTGGAATAATGAGCCATCACAGAGGACCGAGGAGGTTGGTGGGGGGCTGCTGACCTGAGCCAAAGGCTCCGATCATTCATTAACTCTGGAGCCGCTCGTGATTTGTTCCTCATCTTGGCTGCGTAAATGAGCCAGCCTCACTCTTGGGCAGGAAGCAGGAGCTTTCGTGGAGAGCCTGAAACGATATTCTGGACTTTGAAGCAGGGGAAGGGAGCAAGTCATCCCATTCTGGGGGGTAAAGGGAGGGAGGCAAAAGCCATAGTCCTCCACCGCAGGCGTGTGGCCATTTGCTAACCCGAGCCCAGGTGGGGGTGGAGACTCATGGGGCAGAAGAGCCCGACTTTGCTCACTCAGAGTGGGCTGGATGGTGTCAATCAGGGCTGAGGGCAGGGGGCCCAAGGCGGGGCCAAGAGGGGCCAGGGGTCTCCTCCTGGAAAGCAAACGGGAAGGCAGCCCTGGAAGAGGCCCAGGCCCTCTCTACCCTGAGCTGACGAGGGTTACCCAGACCCACTCAGGGCTTGCAAACCCTCTACTCCTCCATGAAACTGGTGTTTAGGAGGGAGGCCCACTCTGGCTCTCTTCCTGCTGCTTCCCACCCCAAAGGGCAGTGAGACATGGGGTCAAGGGGACATACCCACCCAGGACCTGTGTCCCTTCAGAGGCTGTTGGGGGGTGTCAGAGATGAGACAACAGCAAGGCCAGTCGTGGCCCTGGCGCAGCCTGCCAGGCACCAGCCGAGGCTCCCCATTGCAGCAGGGACGTGTTACCCTGGGCAGCCTCCTACCACCATTCCCATGCCCAGGTGGAAATGTCTGATTGGCTGCTTAAGTCCATCCTGGGCATTCTTTACCTTCTTGTGAAACCTCATGAGCTGCACCTTCTCTCAACTTAATCCTTTCTTCTATCTTCCTGGATTTGTTCTTCCTCCCTCTCCTCTTTCCTTCCCCTCAGGCATTCCTGGCTGGAGATCTGCTATCCCAACTTTTCCAGAAAGTTCTGTGTGCTCCCTACTCAGAGCTCCCTTGTGGAGCTCTCAGACTCCTGGGCGTGTCCCTGCCCCTGGATCCCCCATGAGAGCATAAGCCACTGAGGCAACCACTGGGTCTGTCCTGCCCACGGTGGTGTCCACAGTGCCCTACGGCACCTGGCACCAGGTAAGTGCTCATGCGTTACTGGAGGAAGAAGTGAATGACGGCAAAGCCCTTCTGCTTTCCGCTCCAGACCACACCACACCCCTTCCTGGAGGCTGTCTCCATCACTTCCCAAGGAATGATTTTCTATGGGGGAGGTACTGGCTTTCCAGTGCTCATCTAGGAGAGCCCCTTGAGGGGCCATCAGGACTGGTTTCCTTCAAGCAGCACCCTCTTGGGAGGAAGGGCCCCTCTCTGGCCCTCTTCCTGCTGCTCCTTGCTCTAAAGAGCGGTGAGTCCATGGGGCCAAGGAGACGTACCCACCCAGAGCCTGTGACCCCCCCCAACTCAAGATCAGCTCTATCCAATAGAAAGTCCAGCCATATGTACTTTAAATTTTCTTGTAGCCATATGAGAAAAGCAACATGCAATAGTAAATGAAATTTTATTTGTTTGTTTGTTTACTGGAGCCAGAATCTCATTTTGCTCCCCAGATTGGAGTGCAGTGGCACAATCTTGGCTCACAACAGCCACAGCCTCCTGGGATCAGGTGATCCTTCTGCCTCAGCTCTTGAGTAACTGGGACTATAGGCACGTGCCACCACACCTGGCTAATTTGTTTATTTTTTGTAGAGGTGAGGTCTGGCTAGGTAGCACAGCTTGAGCTCAATTACTCAGCTCAAGCAGTCCTCCTGCCTCAACATCCCAAAGTGCTGGGATTGCAGGCATAAGCTACCACACATGACTTTGAAATTAATTTTAAAATATTTTTATTTAACTCAATATATTAAAAATATGATCATATCAACATGCAATCAATGTAAATTATTCATGAGATATTTTCATTCTTTTTCACACAAAGTCTTTGAAATAACCATTCTTTTTGAGATGGGAGTCTTGCAGCCAGACATGGTGGCTCATTATTTATTTATTTATTTATTTATTTATTTATTTATTGTAGAGGTGAGGTCTCACCAAGCTGCCCAGGCTGTTCTTGAACCCATGGGCTCAGGCAATCCTCTCACCTCAGCCTCCCAAAGTGCTGGGATTACAGGCTTGAGCCACCACGCCCAGCTGGTTTATGCCTTTAATCCCAGCACTTTGGAAAGCTGAGGCGAGAAGATTACCTGAGCCCAGGGGTTCGAGACCAGCCTGGGCAACTTGGTGAGATCTTGTCTCTACAATAAATTAAAAAATTAGCCGGGCATGGTGGCACACACCTATAGTTTCAGCTACTTGGAAGGCTGAGGTGGAAGGATCACCTAAACCCAGCAGGTTGAGGCTGCGGTGGCCATGAACGTGCCACTGCACCCCAGCCTGAGTGACAGAGTGAGACTCCAACTTATTAAAAAAAACAAAGAGAGAGAGAGAGAGAGAGAGATGAGAGTCTTGCTCTGTTGCCCAGGCTGGTCTTGAACTCCTGGCCTCAAGTGATCCTCGAGTCTCAGCCTACTGAGTAGCTGCTATTACAGGTACAAGCTACCAGGCCTGGGGAGACAACCACATTTCAAGGGTTCAGTAGCCACTTGTGGGCAGTGGCTACTGTATTGGATAACACGGCTCTAGACCATGCTCCAGATACTTGAGTCCCGAGAATTCTTTGCTCAGCTTGCTTCCAGGCCTCTTCCCCAATAGAACTCCCAAGAGCAACTTGAGTGGTAGGAGAGGCCCTGAGCCACGCTTGCTGCCTCTGAGTAGTGAGCAAATTCCCCATGGATTTGTTCTCCTTCTTAGCTCAAAATCCACTTGAGTCCTAGAAGCCAGGGTGATGGGAACTTTGGGGTGCCATGGGGCAAAGGCAGATGGACACAGTCCAGAGACAGCAGGGAGCCCTCAGAGGTGGCGGGATCCAGCAGAGTCAGCCTGGACAGGCCTGGCTGGTAGAAGGGAGAGAGGGCGAGGGTGCTGCAGTCCACAGACAGGTTAATGGCTCCCGCCTTGCATGCAATTGAATTTGTCCTCATGAGCCTCCCGGCTTTGGGGAAGGGCCTCTTCTCCTAGGAGCTCAGCTGGTCGCCCAGAGCCACAGGGCCTGGGTCAGCCGGGCCTGATTCAATCAGGAGAAATGAAGGACACAGGGCTCACAGACAGCCCAGTGCCCAGAGGGGCTAGTAGCTCAGCCCAGAAAGTTAAGGCTGGGGAGGGCCGACGGAGGGGGAGGTTCCCAGGGCCATCCTAGCTCTGCCTTCCTCCTAGGAACCCACAGAGCTGGGACCTTCTGCCGATCATCAAAACACAGATGACAGTTATCTATAATATACACCATCATCTCCCTCCCTACCTTCCGATCTCTCTTCAAGGTGGTGGCAAGATGACTCTAAATCAGAAAAGTGGGAGCTAGTCTGTTTTTCTTTGTGTCTGTGGATGTCTAGCGCATGCTAGGTCCAGGGTAAGAGGATGGAAGAAGAAACAAACAAAAGAGACTCCATCTTCTTTTCATTTTTTTCTTTCCTCTGCATACCTTATATGTTGTATCAAACCCAACTCCCATTTGTATATCGAGTCTCCTGTCTGTGGGAGGCTAGTGAATCAGTTAGAGGACAAATGGCATCTGGAGAAGATATCACATGCGTCCTAACTGGACATGCTCCCTCTGTCTCCAGACCTTTGCCTATGCAGTTTCTTCTACCTGGAATGCCCGCCTCTCCCTCCGTGAATGCCCACTGAGCTGTTCATCCTTCGAGGCTCACCTTTCCTCGTCTCTCCTCCACTCCCCAGCAGCAGCATCCCTTTCTTCCTTCCTCCTCTGTGTTTCTGTGTGTGTGTGTGTGTTGGAGTTTCACCCCATCGCCCAGGCTGGAGTGCAGTGGCACACTCACAGCCATCCCAGCCTCGACCTGCTGGGCTCTGGCAATCCTTTCGCCTCAGACTTCCAAGTAGCCGGAACTATAGGCATGCGCTACAGTGCCCGGCTAATTTTTGATTTATTGTAGAGACGAGGTCTCGCCAAGTTGCCTGGGCTAGTCTTGAACCCAGGGGCTCACGCAATCCATTCACCTCAGCCTTCCAAAGTGCTGGGATTACAGGCTGAGCCCCAGCCCTGTGTGTTTCTGTAGCCTCAAAGAAGCCTCCACCAGAGTGCTTGATAGTGTATTGGCTCACTCAACCTACAAATAATTGTTGAGCACCTCCTAGGTGCCTGGTGCTGTCCTGAGGGCTGGAGCTATCACAGGGAGAGCACAAGGGGAAAGACAATAAACACATAAACAAATAATTAAGCAAGGTACTCTGAGAGAGTGTGAAGTGCTGAAAGGGAAATAAATAGAGCAGGGTACTTATGAAATCAAGAGTGGCTGGGGGCAGGAAGGGGGCATTTATGTTAGACAGGGAGGTGATGTTTCAGCAGAGACTTGAATGCTGAGAATGAGATGGTCTTGCAAAGGCCTGGGGCAGAGAGGGCCAGCAGGAACAGTCGGTGCTAAAACTCCCAGGCAAGCGTTGTATGATTCCATTTGTATGAAATATCCAGAATAGGCAAATCCACAGAGACAGAAAGCAGATTAGTGGTTGCCAGTGGCTGGGGGAGGGAGAATGGGGAGTGACTGCTAATGGGGATGGAGTTTCCCTTTGGGGTGATGAAAATGTTCCTGAGCCTAGATAGTGGCGGTGGTTGCACAATGTTGTGAATGTACTACATGCCACGGAACTTTGCTTTTTAAAATGGTAAATTTTATGTTATTTATTTGTCATAAAAATGTTTGTATTTTTCCATAAAACAAAACAAAACCTCCAAGGCAAAGAGTGAGCTTGCTGCGATCTAGGAATAGAGAGGCTCGTGCAGCTAGTGATGGGGAGAGCGGGGCCAGATGGGGCTGAGGTGGGTGGTTGGGGCGATCATGAGGGCCTTGTGGGCTGGTAAGAAGCTTGCATTTTATTCTGGTGCAATGGGAAGCCACTGGAAGATTTCAAGCAGGAAAGTAACATGATAGCACTTACTGCTTTTGACATTCCTTCTGGCTGTGGTGTAGGCTGTGGGTGGTGATAAGTCTGCAATAAAAGCAGGGAGACCAGTTAGGGAGGTCATTGCAGTGGTCCAGGGAGAGGTAACTGTGGCCTAGGATAGGGCGGAGGCAGTGGGGATGGGAGTGATGTGGATTGGGGGTATACTTTGAAGGTGGAACCAGTGGGACTTAGTGAATTCAAGGAAAAGAGAATGAAGGAAAGGGAGGCATTTTTTCAGCTTGAGCAACCAAAAAGATGGGGTTTTAATTTACTGAGATGGGGAAGCCTGTGTGGGGAACATATTTAGGACAAGTAGAGTTTGAGCTGCTTAATAAAACATCCACATGGCAATGGCAGGTGGGCAGGTGGGTGGACTGGTCTGGAGTTTGGGATCGAGACACACATCAGGTCCTCACCCCCACGGGGGTGGTATTTAAAACCCGAACCCCGTGAACAGCTACTTTGCTCCGCCCGCTGCTTCCTTGCAGCATACTCAATAAATCTGATCATTTATTCTAACCAAAAAAAAAACAAACCCCGGGCCTGGATAAGCTCAGCTGGGGACAGATGTGGCCATAAAAGAGAGAAGGTGGAGTCAGGATATGGAGAGATCAGATCCAGGAAGAACAGACCTAGAAAAGGCAGCCAGCAAGGTGGGGGAAAAGTAAAGAGAAGACAGTGTTTCTAGGAGGGAGGGCCAGCTGTGTCCAGTGCTGCTAAGAAGGTGAGCAGATGAGGACAGAGAAATCACTGCTGGATTTAGCAATAAGATGATAGGTCTGCCTCACTGGTGAGTTTGAGCACCCAGCACATAGTAGATGTTCATTAAACACAGAATGATTATGTTCTGTACTGCGTGACATGGACTGCCCAGAGCATAGGAGTTTGAGCTCGACATGCAGTATCAGGGAAGTGGCCAAGGAGCTTGGACCTCCCAGGAAATAAAAGGAGCCATGTTCCAGTGGAGCCCCAGGCACACGGGATTCTAGCTCGCTGGCCGGTACATTTTGAGAGGACTTTTCCCTCCGCTTCTTTTCCCTTTCGCCTCTCAGGAGGTGATTCGTATTTCAATATATTCCAGCTGAAAAAGGATCAGATTTTGAGCAGGTGGTAAGTCAGTACATGGAAATTTGATATATTTTGACTAATGCATTTTGAAATTTGAAAACTGCAGACAATTTTATTCAAGATCCATTTTTATCCCAACTCATTATTGGGGGGAAAAGGCAAGATTTCAAGTTTCCGGGGGAGGACGTGTGAACCCAGGCCTGTCACCAGCAAGCCCTCCTAAGCAAGCTTGATCCAGCCGGCCGGCAGCCCGCACGCTGCCCGCCGCCTGCCTCAGCTGCCTTGCAATCCTGCCGGAAACTCTTTCTTTAGCAACCTCTTTCAAGTATCCCCCTGGGGTTACTAGTCCAATTTAATCTGACCTTCAGCCCCACCTCTGTCGCGCCAACTCCAGCAAATCCCTGGGGCTGGCACTTAAGACAAGTTTTGTGATACAGACGGTGGTATTACACAGAATTTCCACTTCCTTCCCCATCTGCCTTGTCCATTTCCCCGGCCCCACGAGTGTGAAGCACAAGGAGAGGGAATTAATAATGAAGTCACGGGGAGGAGTGGAGTTATTGGCAAGGGAGCAAGGACACGGCTCGTGGGAGGTGGGGGGTGCTGCCTGTTGGCAAGCTGGGGGGGTGGTGCTGGAGAAGCTCTCTGAGTGGGCCACAGCCTCAAAGGAGAGAGATCTCCCCTCCCATCGTTGGATGCCGGATCAGTCTTGTTTGAATTCTGGCTCCACCATTTTGGGCAGATCACCACACTTGGTTGAGCTTTAATTTTTTTTCACCTATAAAATGGGGATATTAGCCAGGCTTGGTGGCTCAGCCTGTAATCCCGCGCTTTGGGAGGCTAAGGTGAGTGGATTGCCTGAGCCCGCGGTTCGAGACCCACCTGGGCAACTTGGCGAGACCTCATCTCTACAATAAATCAAAAAAAAAAAAAAATTAGCCAGGTGTGGTAGCGCGT
>CAUYQG010267194.1:0-13300 GCA_963574415.1 Tarsius wallacei
GCCCGGCTAATTTTTTTGATTTATTGTAGAGATGAGGTTTCGCCTGCCCAGGCAGGTCTCGAACCCGCGGGCTCAGGCAATCCACTCACCTCAGCCTCCCAAGGCGCGGGATTACAGGCTGAGCCACCGAGCCCGGCTTAGGATAACACTTTTAACAGCATAAAGTAAAACTCAGAGGATGACAAAGGGGATGACTGAGATATGTAATCAAAATATCCTTGAGGCTGGGCTCAGCGGCTCAGCCTGTAATCCCAGCACTTTGGGAGGCCAAGGTGAGTGAATTGCCTGAGCCCATGGTTTCGAGACCAGCCCGGGCAACTTGGCGAGACCTCATCTCTACAATAAATCAAAAAACATTAGCCAGGCGTGGTAGTGGGCCTGCAGTTCCGGCTACTCGGAAGGCTGAAGCAGAAGGATCACTGGAGCCCAGCAGGTTGACACTGGGGTGGCCGTGAGCATGCCACTGCACTCCAGCCTGGGTGACAGAGTGAGACCCCAACTCCAAAAATAAAAAATAATTTAAAAAAAACTCAAAAACAAGCACGGCCCAGCCACACACGTGCTTCTCTATCGGTGCATCAAGGAACACCATGGACAGCAGCTCTCCTGTCTTCTGCAGCTTTGGAGTGATGGACGGGAATAAGACTTCTAAACACTCCAACATATGCAGAACACCGGCCACCCGTACCATGCCAACATTGGAGCATCTTGTGGATGCTGGCGCAGGTGCAGCTGACCATCCTGTGACTTGCTGCTGACACTGCAGATGGAATTGCTAGTTTCAGTTAGAAGTAAGTGGAGAAAAACGAGAAAGCAGATGCCCTGGTTACTTTCTATAGACCCCCAGATCAAGACTCCAGTATAGGCTGGATGTGGTAGTTTGTGCCTATAATCCCAGCACTTTTGGAAGTCAAGGTAGGAGGACTGCTTGAGCATAGGTGTTCAAGACCAGGCTGGGCAACATAGCAAGATCGCATGTCTACTAAAAGAAAAAGAAAATCTAATATAAAACCATACCTTTTTGAGTCAGGGTCTCACTCTGTTGCCCAGAGTGGAGTGCAGTGGCACAATCACAGCTCACTGCAGCATCAACCTCCTGGGCTTAGGTGATCTTTCTGCCTCAGCCTCCCAAGTAGCTAGGACTAAATGTATGCACCACCACACTTAGCTAATTTTTTAATTTTATTTTATTGTAGAGATGAGGTCTTACTATGTTGCCTAGGCTGATCTTAAACTCCTGGGTTCAAGCCATCCTCCCACCTCAGCCTCCCAAAGTGCTGGGTTTACAGATGTGAGCCACAATAGCTGTCCTCATCCTTTTTTGCAGATAATAAAACTTAGACCAAAAGGTTAAGTGATTTTCTAAACGTCACACAGCAAATCAATAGTAAATCTGGGATCGAAATCCAATTCTTACTAATGTCTTATCTGGTCCCTTTAACATTACCATGATATCGCAATGCAGGCTTTAAAATAATATCTTTAGGCCTGATGTGATGGCTCACGCCTGTAATGTCAGCACTGTGGGAGACTGAGAAAGGAGGACTGGTTGAGCCTAGGAGCTTGAGACCAGGCTGTGCAACAGAGTAAGACCTAATCTCTACAAAAAAAATCAAAAAATCAGCCAGGCTTGGTGGTATGGACCTGTAGTATCAGCTACACGGGAGGCTGAGGCAGGGGGATCACCTAAGCCCAGGAGGTTGAGGCTGTGGTGAACTGTGATTGTGCCACTGTACTTCAGCCTAACTGACAGAATGAGACTCGGACTCCAAAAAAAAAAAAAATGGCTAAACCAAGGTGAGGATCAAGACCTGGTGACTTCATGCCCCCTTTGCTCTGGAACCGTCTGTCTCCTGTCTCTGCCTCCCTTCGTGCCATCCCAGGGATGTATCCAGGGCCACTTTAGTTCCAGTCGCCTAAGTTCCCCTCACCAACTACAAGTTAGAGGAAGCTCATGGCTGCGCCCACACCCCACATCCCATCAGAGCTCAAGCCAGAGCCTGCACCAAGTGAACCTTGTCCACAGTGGCTGAACTCACAGCACTGGTTTTTGGGAGACGCATCTCACCTGAAGTGAGGTGGCAAGTAGGGAGTGTCCACTATGTTCTTTCTACTTGACCTCAAGCCAATATCCTTTAAAGGACCCTCACACGGCACCTCCGCCTCCTTGGGCACCCTGATCGACAGAACATCCCAAGCCAGAAGAGGGAATAAAGATGCTGCTTGTGATGTCACAGCGACGGGGAGTGTCCCTGTAGTCAACTGGGCCAGCCCGGCCAGCGAGAGGCGCTTTCCCGGTTGCAGAACATTGGCGAGCATTGGTTGCTGGCGACTTCCTGCATCTGCCGCTGGGCTGAGCTGGTCAGCAAAGCCAGAACTTGGGAAGTCCACCCAGATGACAAGCCGAGGCCCTGAGGGGATGGGTAGGCAGATGCATGTGGCAGCCCATTCAGGGCTGGTCTTGAGGCCATGTGCCACGGGAGAAGGCTCCACGCCCAGGTCCAGTCACCCTGCAGCGGCCCACCCACTGTGAGCTTTCAGCACCCTCTTCCTCAGTTATACCCTTCACTTTTGGGTTGCCATGTGGGCAGCTCAGGGTGCTCGTTTGTGTTTGATTTTGCCCCTGTCCGGGCTTGGGTGTGTTCTGGATGGGTGAGACCCCCACACCTCCCGGCAGCCCCTCCCTTCCTTGCCAGTTAGCCATGTCTGCCTGGATCTCCCTCCCATGAGAATATAGTCACCTGTACTTCTGAGGGTCCAAAATGTGGGTGACATCTCTCATCAGCCCCAACACCCACCTGGAGGTCACCCTGGAGCTGAAGACCCTCACATCAAAAGGCTGGTTTTCAGAATGACACAAAACTCCAGGTTGTTGGGCTGTGATCCCTGGGGCTACTGTGCACCCCATCTGCAGGTGTCCCAGGGAATCCAACCTTCCATCTTGGGGCCAAACTCTGCTCCAGAAGAGCAGGGTCTGGTCACCTCCAAAGTGGATCCCAAAACACACTGGGGAAGCTCAGTGGTACTGGTCCCAGCACCTAGCTGACCCGCCCAGCTGCAGAAACATGGTCTGACCTGGGCAATAGAAGGGGTTGTTTCCAGGCAGTGGCCCCCAATCCAGAAAAAGTTAACACAGCAGAAGGTGTGCCCACCTGCCCCCTCAAGGCACCAGTCTCAACTTTATGAGATAAACTGGGTGTGCACAGGGTGGAGGGTCAAGACTCCAAACAAGCTTCCCAGAAGAGTACACACAACTGGATCAAGTCTGGGACCCATTTAAGGTTAACAAAAATACAGAGGACAAAGGAATGCAGTAGAGACCATCACACAGGTGCAGCCAGTCCCATCCCACAGCAGGAAAAGATACAGAACAAACCCCTGACCCCAAAGTGACAAGGAACAATAAAGACAAACAATGAGTGACAGACTCGTCAACCTATACTCTGTAGCAATGTGCAGATTGGAGCCTCACAAGCCAAGAGAGGACAGGCTGTGGAGACAGCTCTACCCTGATCTGAGCCTGACAAGCCAACAGAAGACAGGCTGCTAAGATGACTCTATCCCCATCCCCTCTGTTATAGTCTTGCCATCGCACTGGGGGCACATTCCAAGCCCTGGTTTTCCTGCCCAGCTTGGCTCAGCAGCAGATGAGGAACTCTACCAGCAACAAACACTTGTGAGTGTTCCGTGGCTGAGAAAGCACTTCTCGCTGGGGTCAGCTCATCCAGGAACTGCCACTCTCCTGGCCACTTGTGACCTTACAAGGCGCTTATGACACAATCAAGGACATTTGAACATTACCTGGGCATGTCATGATAGAAAGGGGCTATCGTTGGCCATTGTAGGTCTGAAGATGGTCCTTTGTTTTAAGGGGTGGGATGTTTTTGTTCTTTGTTTTGGTTTTTTTTGAGTTGGAATCTTACTCTGTCATCAGGCTGGTGTGCAGTGGCATGCTCATGGCCACTGCAGCCTTGACCTGCCAGGTTCAGGTGATCCTTCTGCCTCAGCCTTCCAAGTAGCTGGAACTACAGGCATGTGCCACCATGCCCAACTAATTTTTAAAAAATTTATTGCAGAGATGAGGTCTCGCCAAGTTGCCCAGGCTGGTCTCGAACCCATGGGCTCAGGCAATCCTCTCACCTCGGCTTCCCAAAGTGCTGAGATTATAGGCATGAGCCACTGCACACAGCCTTGGTTTTTGTAAAGTGTTTTTATCTCTCAGAGAAAATTCTGAAGTATTTAACGATAAAGTTACATGCCTTCTGGGATTTGCTTTACATGAACGCACTGAGTGAGGACATAGCAGGAAGAAGACAGTGCATGTGCGGACAGCTCCTGAAGTGAGGTGGCAAGTAGGGAGTGTCTACTATGTTCTTTCTACTTTTGTCTAGGTCCAAAATTTTATAGAACAAAAACTCTTTAAAAAAAAAAAAAAAAAAAAAGCATAGGCATGGTGGCTCACACCTATAATCCCAGCACCTTAGGAGGCCCAGATGGAAGAACTGCTTGAGTCCAGGAGTTCAAGACCAGCCTGGACAACACAGCAAGACCCCCATCTCTACAAAAAAAAGTTAACAATTTTTTTAAAAGCAAGAGAAGGACCTTGTGTTTGGCCCTGCTTTCAGTGCTGACTCTCTAAGAGCCCTGAACAAACCTCTACTTCAGATCCCCAGTTTCCTCATCCAGAACCCTTACGATTCAAACCCTGGCTCAGCCCTCTTTTGCCCTGTGACTCTGGAGGGCAGGTTTCTTAGCTTCTTTGTGCACTAGCCCTCTCGTGGGCATAAGGGAATCCTAACAGTTCTGCCTCGTGGCTGTGAGGGTGAAGTGCCTTAACTCACGTTGCGACCCAGGCACACAAGGAGGGAACCCCCAAGAAACTTAGCATAAATTTAGTTCACATTTTGCCTCAGCATAACTATTTTTGCTTAGACTGACATGCTTTGGCTCTAGCGCAGGTTAAACATAAGTAGATAAATTTCCAATAGTCAGGCTTTAGGAAGCATTCAGACATTTTACTGCAGGTGGAGTTTGCCACACCCCCTCAGCAAATCTCCATCAGATACTAGACAAGGAGAGACCAACCTTTCAATTCATGGTTTAGCACAATAATCTCTAGGAGACATCCAGGTTCCTTGTCTAAGGCTGAAGGTCAAAGACTACCCCTTAGCTGGCAAAAGCCATAGAAATGATAATAGACCACCTTTTTGCTAAGGAGTTTGGGGTGGATTGCAAACTTCTGACAGGTCTCTTGCAGGAAAAAACCCTCCCCTTGTCTCCTCTCATCTAGCCCACCACCCAAGGGCCTGAGATGCTGATGTCTGGCAACATCAACATTTAAGACTCGTGTGGCTACAATCTACATCAAAGACCTGCAGCCCTGGACTTTCCTTTTGGCCCAGACCCCTCACCCAAAGGCCCTTAAATATATCCAGTTCTTTTTTTTTTTTTTTTTTTTTTTGAGTTGGAGTCTCACTCTGTCACCCAGGTTGGAGTGCAGTGGCACGCTGACAGCCACTGCAGCATTGACCTTCCAAGTAGCTGGAACTACAAGCATGTGTCACATTTTTTTTTTGGAAGCTGGGGTCTCATTCAGTCGCCCAGGCATGATCACAGTCACTGCAGCCTCAATCTGCTGGGTTTAGGCGATCCTTCGGACTCAGCCTTCCAAGTAGCTGGAACTGCAGACTCACACCACCATGTATGGCTAATTTTTTTATTTATTGTAGAGATGAGGTCTCACCAAGTTGTCCAGGCTGATCTTAAACCCTTACACTCAGGCAATCCTCTCACCTCAGCCTCCCAAAGTGCTGGGATTATAGGCATGAACCACCGCACCCGGCCATATACCCAGTCCTAGGCCCTTCGATGCCACACTTGCCTCTGAGTGTCGGCCCCCTTTCCAATCTGTGAAAGGTGAAAAATAAACTGCGTCCTTCTACTTCTTACTTGGTTGCAATCTTGCATTATTCCCACAGTACCGACAGCAGCCCACCTCCTCTCGGTTTACCCTTTCAAGCACCATGCAAGCATTCAATATCATCGCTACTTCTGCTGTTGATGTCACTGCTGGTCATGATTATTTATTAATTTTGAGTTGGGGGTCTGGTCTCTATCACCCAGGCTGGAGTGCAGTGGCACAGTCATGGCTCACCACAGCCTCCACCTCCTGGGCTCAGGCGATCCTTCTGCCTCGGCCTCCCAAGTAGCTAGGACTACTGGCGTGCACCACCATGTTCAGCTAATTTTTTTTAATTTTGTAGAGACGAGGTTTCACTATGCTGTCCAGGCTGCTCTCAAACTCCTGAGCTCGAGTCATACTCCTGCCTCAGCCTCCCAAAATGTTGGAATTACAGCCATCAGCCACCACACCCCAGTTGATTTTTTATTGTGATGAAGAGAAGAATAAGACTTGGAGATGTCGCCCACCTCCCCCAGAAGGCTGAGCCTTTAGTGATGTTTCCCAGCTCCCCCTGACTTCACATGGGATCAGAGCTGTACTTAGAGAACACCCGCACTCTCCTACCCTGAGCAGCAACAACTCCAGCCTCACCTCCTGTCTTTTCTTGGCAACCTCGCCCTCTGTCTCCTTCCCCCTTTCCCCTGTTCCCAGGCCCAAGCTGCCCCACCCCAGTTCCTGGAAGGAACCCCAGGCAAGGGCCTCCCTGCCCCAGGCCTCCTCCTGCCCCTCCACCCCCGCAAGGCCACCTCTTACAATGCCTGGAGTGAGCAGCCCTCTGTGAGCCAGGAAACACGGGGTGGAGCAAGGGGAGCTCAGGAAGAGCTGGGACTTATGAATGCATAATGCGAACTTTTGGGAAATGGCCAGCCTGGGGCCAGCCCCGCAGGGTTCCTAGATGGTGTTCTTCTTACAAAGGGCCTTTATGGGGGGGGTTCAGCCTCTGACAGGTTCAGAGCCCCAAACAGCTCTGATGTCAGAGAGCCCAGGGGATGAACAGGGCTCCCAGTTATATCCTAGCTGTAAAGCACACTGGGACCCTGGAAAGGTGGGGGAGGCGGCCCTTGGCCCTCAGAGAGCAGGGGCTCCCACCCATGGCCCCACCCCAGCCCTGGAACCACCGCACCCCCTTCCTCTGCACCCCCTTCCTCTCCTTGAGAGGCGCCTGCACAAGGGTCATTAGGTCTTCCTAGCCCCTGGGTACCCGGCACACAGCAGCACCCCCTCTGCCTCGGCATTCTTTTCTGGAATCATTTCTGCTATGTGGGAGAGGTCACACTGTACAACCGGGTAATCTTGGATGGGGCATGGGACCCACATCCACCTCTGGAATAACCTGACTGGGTAGAGTCCCTGCCCTCTCTAGAAGTGGGGAGGTGACACACACATGATGAAAAGTCCCTTTCTATGATAATGGTTCACAGTCCTGCTGGTTATAGGGAGAGACTGCCATCATGTCACCAAAGCTGGGGAGCACATGGCAGGACTGGGCCACTCTCTCCTCCACGGACACCTGGGTCTTGGGCACACAAAAACCAGCTCACACGCTCTGCCCCACGCTTGTTCTCTTTTGCTCTCTGTGTCTCTCTCGTCTCTCTCTCTCAGTGTCTTAGTCTCCATTTCTCTCTGTCTCTTTCTCCCCTTCTCCCCCCTGGTCTACTCTCCTCCCCTCTCCCTCCCTTTCTCCATCTCTGTCCCTTTCTCTTTCATTCATTCTCTCCCTCTCTCCTCTCTTCCCCCTCCCTCTTACTCTCTCGCTCTCTCATGCTGTCATCCCCTCGTTCTCTGTCTCTGCCTCCTTCCTCCCACATTTACACCCCATCCCTTGAGATCAGCAAGAATGCCAAAGTTGTTCAGGTGTATCAAGTATTTTCCCTGTAGCCCTGAAGGACACTCATTTGCATATTATTTACACATACTCTATGGACTGTAAACTCCTTTGCATGAGCACAGAGAAGACATTATCAATAGCCAACAGAGTTTCTATCAGTCGGTCACAGCTCAGCACTCCAGAGCTCTGAAACAGGAACCACAGGTGTCACTCAGTAGAGCACGCATCTCCCAAGTGTCACTCAGTAGATAACGTATCTACCAAATGTCACTCTGTAGACCAAGCATCTCCCAAGCGTCACTCAGTAGACCATGTATCTCCAAGTGTCACTCTGTAGTCCACACATCTTCTAAATGTCACTCTGTAGACCACACATCTGCCAAATGCCACTCAGACCAAGCATCTCCCAAATGTCACTCAGTAGACCAAGCGTTTTCTAAGCATCACTCAATAGACCAAACGTCTTCCAAGTGTCACTCTGTAGACCACACATCTCCCAAGTGTCACTCAGTAGACCAAGCATCTCCCAAGTGTCACTCGATAGACCATGTGTCTCCCAAGCATCACTCAGTAGACCAAACTTATGTAACCCAAGTGCCTCTCGGTACACCACACATCTCCCAAGTGTCCCTGGGTAGGCCAAACATCTCCCAGACTTTTAGGGTTTAGGAAGGAAATATTACAATTTCAATTCATATATATTTTTTAAGAGATGGGGTCTTGCTGTGTTGCCCAGACTGGAGCGCAGTGGCTATTCACAGACACGATCATAGCCCACTACAGCCTCCAATCCTGAGCTCAAAGAATCCTCCTGCCTGAGCCTCCCAAGTGCCATGTGCTATGTGACCAGCTTTTAAATGTCCTATTTCTTACGGAGACTTTATACTCCTCAAACCATATCAATGGCCAACGCAGCATGCCAGAGTGTGTATGTGATTTATAAACATCCATATAATGGGGGGCCAGGCTCAGAAAGATCTTGCAAGTAGGGTGGAGCCTTCACTCCAGCCCTTCCCCAAATCTGGGGACAGTCACTGGCTTTGGCCTGATCATAGCCAAACAGAGCCCGGAGAATCCTGGAAGCTCCGCTCCTGGAAGCTCCCTTCACAGACGACCAGCAGGCGACCAGCTCTCCAGGGCTCTCCCTGCCTGTCCCTCCAGGGCTCACAGCACATACAGGCTGCTTCTTCCCTAAGGTCCATACTTGCCATGAACCCCCATCTGCGAGACTCCTTTTGGCCAAAAGAATACTTGTTCCCTAAACTCTCTTCAGAGCAGCTGGCCTTGTCTAAGGTGTCCCATGTCAGGAGTACATGTTTCCCTTGCTAGGTCTCTCACTGAGACTCACTAAGAAGGGTGGACTAGATACATCTGGTATTCAACTGAGAAAATATGAGCTTGGCCTTTAAATAGATAGGTGATAGACAGAGAAGGCCGGACATAGTGACTCATGCCTGTAGTCCCAGTTCTTTGGGAGGCCGAGGTGGGAGGATTGCTTGAGCCCAGGAGTTTGAGACCAGCCTGGGCTACAAAGAGAGACCGCATCTCTATTAAAGAGAGAGGGGGTGAGGTGAGAGAAAGAGAGTTAGGTAGGTAGGTAGATAGACAGACAGATAAAGAGACAGACAGAAATAGACAGGTAGATAGAGATAGATGGGTAGGTAGAAAGAAAGGTAGGCAGATGGAGAAAGAAGGTAGGTAGAGACAGGTGAATGGATGGATGGATCGATATAGATAGGTAGACAGATACAGATAGGCCAGTAGAAAGATGATAGGCAGGCAGAGATAGACAAGTAGGCAGGTAGATGGATCTATAAATAGGTAGGTAGAGGTGGGGGAGATAGGCAGATGGATGAGTGGGTGGATAGAGATAGACAGGTAGATAGATAGACAGGCAGGTAGATAGATCTATAGACAGGTAGGTCGGCAGAGAGAGGGAGATAAGTGGATGGATGGACGATGGGTGGGTAGATGGAGATAGACATGTAGCTAGACACAGACAGGCAGGTAGAAAGATGATAGGCAGGGAGGTGAATGGATCTATAGAGACAATATGTAGAAAGGTAGAGAGGTAGAGAGGAAAAATGAAACAAAGGAGAAAACCAAACTGGCTCTGGAAATAGTGAACGAAATAGCAAAATAACCTCCTGAGTGGGAGCTGGAGATGCCATGGAGTGAAATCAGTACATGAGGGCAGGTCACTGATCCTGGGGGCACCATGGGAGTGGGTTGCATCTCCCTGGGGCATTATGGGAGCAGTTGCTATCTCCCAAGGCATTATGGGAGTGGGTCACTGCCTCCCAGGGGCATCACAGGAACAGGTCACCACCCTCCCCAAGACACTGTGAGAGCAGTTGCTGTCTCCTGAGGCATCATGGGAGTGTGTCGCATCTCCTGGGGCATTACAGGAGTGGGTCGCATCTCCCAGGGCATAATGGGAGTGGGTTGCCATCTCCCAAGGTGCTGTGGGAGTGGGTCATCATGTCCCTGGGTATTATGGGAGCAGGTCATCACCCCCCCACCAGGGCACTTTGGGAGGGGTTCGCATCTCCCAGGACACCATGGGAGTGGGTCATATCTCCCCAGGGCACTGCGGGAGCAGGTCACCACCCCTCCAGGGCACCGTGGGAGTGGGTCGTCTTCTCCCGGGGCACCGTGGGAACAGGTCAGCATCTCCCAGGGCACCTTGGGAGTGGTTGTATCTCCCCGGGGTACCATGGAAAGAGGTCACTGCCCCGCCAGGGCACCATAGGAGTGGGTCGCTGTCTCCTGGGGCACTATGGGAGCAGGTCACCGTCTACCACCGGGCACCATGGGAGTAGGTTGCATCTCTCAGGGCATCATGGGAGCGGTCACCGTCTCCCAGGGCATCATGGGAGCAGTCGCCATCTCCTGGGGCAGAGGGGCCACTCTCCCACTCCGGGCCACATGACCCCATGTGCCCTCCCTGCAGGGCTGGCCACTCACCCACACACTGGCTGCCTTCGTCCATCTGGTACCCGAAGCGGCACACGAGTGGCCTGGAGACGGTGGGGTAGTTGGGAGCTGACAGCGGAGGGGCGGCGGCGGGGTATGGGCCTGCGTAGGGCGTCGAGTAGGGGTTCGAGTAGGGCCCCCGGTACACCGGGTTGGTGCGAGGGACGCACAGGTAGCCGCCGTTCTGGTTCACGCACATCATGTCTCCGCGGCAGGCCTCAGGGATGGTGCGACACTCGTCCACATCTAGAAGGCCACAGAGAATGTGAGTGTCCAGCCACGGCACGCACGTCTCAGCAGAACCCAGCATGGGAGCCGAG
Source organism: Tarsius wallacei (assembly GCA_963574415.1). Lineage (NCBI taxonomy): Eukaryota > Metazoa > Chordata > Mammalia > Primates > Tarsiidae > Tarsius > Tarsius wallacei. Next base: position 11,087 of record CAUYQG010267194.1, read on the forward strand.
GATGGCCGAGCTCAGCACGCCAGGCTGGCTCCCAGATGGATCAGCAACAGCATCACCCGAAAGTTAGCCTTCGGACGTCACCATCAGTCTTGACCACATCCACCCATGTCTCCTCCAGATTGCATGCTGAGACCTAGCCATGGTGGTGGCTCAAGCCTGTCATCCCAGCACTTTAGGAGACCAGGGCAGGAGGACTACATGAGCCCAGGAGTTCAAGATCAACCACGGAAACACAGTGAGATCTTGGCTCTACAAAAAATATAGAAAAATTAGCCGATGTGCTGATGCCGCCTATAATTCCAGCACTCTGGGAGGCTGAGGCAGGAGAATTGCTTGAACCCAGTTAGAGACTGGCCTGGGAAGCATGGTGAGCCTTGTCTCTATTTTTTTTTTAAATGGAAGAGAGAATAAAAAGAAAGAAATGTAACCCCCAATACTGTCATGTTGACAGGTGACCTTTAAGAGGTGATCAGGTCACGAGGCTCAGCCTTCCTGAATGCATCGATCCATTCTTGAATCAGTAGAGTAGCAGGTGATCATGGGAGCAACATTAGGGCCTTCTAAGGAGGAAAGAGGAACCCAAGAGCCAGCACCGCCTCAGGACTGCAGAGGCCCAGTGGCAAGGTAACTTCATCACACACAGCCCCCCTCAGCCTTGGATTCTGGTCCCCAGAATAGGGAAACACATGCCTCCTCCTTAGAAATGGCCCAGGCCTGGGTATTCTATTATAAGCAACAGAGAATAAAACAGACTCACACAAGCCTGAATATCATTGGCTTAACACCTCTTCCCTGAATAAACCCACATTTGAAACCCACACAAATGTATATTTCTAATCTTACATATCTTACATGACTACAGCCAATGGAAATTAGCATAAATAGAAGGTAACAGTGAAAATACATGTATAACTATTAAAGTAGAGTGTTATGGCCAGGAGCAGAGGTTCACGCCTGTGGCCCCAGAACTTTGGGAAGCCAAGGCAAGAGGCCTGCTTAAGCCCAAGAGTTTGAGACCAGCCTGGGCAACATGGCAAGATCCTATCTCTACAAAAAATTTAAAAAATTGACTGGGCATGGTGGTGCACACTTGTAGTCCCAGCTACTCAGGAGACTGAGGCAGAAAGATGGCCTGAGCCCAAAACATTGAGGCTGCGGTGAGCCATGATCATGCCGCTGCACTCCAGCTTGGGCAATGGAGTAAGACTTCAACTCAAAAAAAAAAAAAAAAAAAGAGTTTTCCCAAGGGTGTAGCATCTAAAAAATGCCAGGTAGGGCTGCATGTACCCACCACACTCTGAACTGCTGAGTGGGCCTAAGAATCGCTCCCACGTCTATCTCAACCATGGCCAGCTGGGAAGAAAGAACCCCTGCAGCAAGGAGGACATATCTGGCCACTGGTGATGCTGGTCAAGGAAGCAGAGTCGTAGACAACAGGGCCACGTCCATAAGGCTGGGCACTGCCTGTTATGCCTGGGAGGGAGATGCAGACTCCAGAAACCCAGACTCACCAGGGCAGGGACATGGAGCCTGGACTCTGGCCACAGGGAGAGGCAGACCAGGCTCCATAAACTGACTTATCACCAGCCTTGGAGTCTTCTCCAAGTTGGACCAGAGGGTGGGAAGCAGGGGAAGAGAGACCTGCACCCTAACTCTGCTCCAAGTGGGACCAGAGGCTGGGAGGCTGGGGAAGAGAGGCTTGCACTCTAGAGTCAACTACAAGTGGGACCAAAGGCTGGGAGGCAGGGGAAGAGAGTCCTGCACCCTAAATCTGCTCCAAGTAGAACCAAAGTTGGGAGGCTGGGGAAGAGAGGCCTGCACCCTTGAGTCAACTTCAAGTGGAACCAAAGGCTGGGAGGCTGGGGAAGGCAGCCTGCACCCTGGAGTCAGCTCCAAGTGAGACTGGAGGCTGGGGACGGAGGCTTGCTCCTGATGCTCACCCCATCTTATCTGAGAACCCCACACCAGGTCCTACTTCGGGAGAGGGGTCAGTGGGATCAGAACATAGCAGCCTATCTCCACTGGGGACCTGGCTTCCCCGGACATGGTTTACTCCTCACCCAAGACCTTTCTAGCCAAGCACCCTCCAGGGGGGCCAGCGGGCAGTGATTCGGATATCACTGAGAAGGGAACACAGTTCCATCTACATCTCCTCAAGTAAGGGACAGCCCTACCCCCTCCCTCCCCTAATCCTTATCCCCACACCCATCTACA
>CAUYQG010267195.1:0-11113 GCA_963574415.1 Tarsius wallacei
CTTTATTTACTTTAGGTAAAGAACAATCTTACCTGCTTTCATTTTCCTTATACTGAATTTTTGAAAGTCGAAGCAAGTTGTCTTGCAATATGTTCCTTTAAGAGGTAAATCCCTGCGTTCAAGATTTCTGTGAGTATTTTCTTGTAACAGCTCAAACATTAGTTACAAGATAAAAATATAATTGTTATAGTTGTTGCATCATTTTAGGGATCGCATTTATCAGTGATGGTGGTGACCATGTTTTTACTGTTCATCGTAAGGCAGCATTTTTATCTTTACCTTTTCAATTAGTGAGTTATCTATGGGGTGATAATTTGAGACCATGCGAATGTTCTAGATTATGCCACTACATTTTCCTCAGTGACTTTAGTACCAATAGATGTTCCTTGTCTGAACCAATTATTATATTCAAGTTTTTAATACAGTAATACTCTAATTTTATTTTCCCTATGTATGTATCAGCTGGCATTCTGTTTTCTCTGTTTTGTTTTTATCTGAATATTATTACATAGGATATGCTCATGGATTTGTTCTTAATTCAGTGTGATATAGCCATTGTCATAGATATTATATGCTCAAACTGTCCCAATTTTATGTGTGAAAACCCACAAATTACTTTCTGTCTTGTTTTTATCCTGCCTTTGAGGGTTAATTTTGATATTCCAAGTAATTTGTTTTTGCACAATTTATAACATTAATTCATTTTTTTTCAAATTGAATATTGCCATTGGTTGAACAGCAAAACTAACAAAATACGACCGCCATTTTTAAAGCAAAATGTGTTTTTTCAAGACTTTCAACTTTAATGTTACATTTGAACATAATTTCTATTAAAATTTACATCATTAGCTATAATAAACACCTCAAGATTTCTATTTCAGTAAAACAATTTTTAAATTTGTTTTGTTTTCAATAGTTTAAATTTTTTTCTGAGGAAGTTCACTTAGATTTACTATTTTTTGGAAAATTTAAATTATTTAATAGACATAATAATTGTACATATGGGATAAATTGTGATGTTGCAATGCATATAATGTATAGTGAGCAGATCAGGGTAATTTGCATATCCATCATCTTAAACATTTATCATTTTATGTGTTGAGAATAATTGGTACAGCTAGATAGGAGGAACTAATTCTAGTGTTCTATAGCTCTGTAAGATGACTGTAGCTAACAATAACATATAATTTCAAATAGCTAGAAGAAACATATTGAATGTTCCCAACAGAGAGTTTTAGAAGATTTTTGAAGCTTTTAATTTTTGCTTGGTATCAGTTATTTGGCTTGTGGCATATTTTTCACATGATTTTTAAAAATTTAATTCAACAGTTTCAGAAAGTTCATGTTTGTGATATTATAGGGAATTCTAAGAAACATACACTTTTTTTTCTAAGCAGTTTATATGCTTTTTTTGGTTTTAAAATGATATTTGCTGAGGTAGAACTTACATACAACCAAATGCATCTACTTTCAAAGAACCAGCTTAATAAATTTTGACAAAACAGATATATTCAGATTACCACCACTAATCACATTATAGAATATTTCTGTCACCCCCAATACTTTCTTCATATCACTTTGCAGTTAATCTTACCTCACCACTGGAAACTCGTATTCTGCCTTCTGTCCTAAAGACTAGTTTTGTCTTTCTTAGAATTCATGTGAATGTAACTATACAACATGTATGTCTCTTTCTCAGCATAATATTTTTCTGTATGTGTTGATAAGAGTATCAGTAGTTAGCCGGGCTCGGTGGCTCAGCCTGTAATCCCGCGCCTTGGGAGGCTGAGGTGAGTGGATTGCCTGAGCCCGCGGGTTCGAGACCCGCCTGGGCAGGCGAAACCTCATCTCTACAATAAATAAATCAAAAAATCAGCCGGGCGTGGTAGCGCACGCCTGTAGTTCCAGCTGCTTGGAAGACTGAGGCGGAAGGATCTCCGGAGCCCAGCAGGTCGAGGCTGCGGTGCTACTCCAGTCTGGGCGATCGAGTGGGACTCCAACTCAAAAGAAAAAAAAAAAAGAGTATCAGTAGCTTATTCCTTTTTTATTGATTAGTACTATTCCTGTGTAGGTATGTTCCCCAAGTTGTTTATCTATGAATACGTTAAGGGACATTTAAGTTGTGTTCAGAATTTGGCTACTATAAGTAGAAATGCTATGCATATCTGCATATCAGTTTTTGAGTGAATATGCATGTTCATTTCTTTAGAGAAAGTAATTAGAGTGAAAATTACTGGGTAGTATGGTAAGTAGATGTTTAATTTCAAAAGAAACAGTTTTCTAAAGGCCTTGTGTAATTTTACAATCTTTTACAAAAAAAAAATAACTTACTGTATGAGGGTTCTAGTTGCTAGATGAACTCACCCAAATTTGGTTGTTTTTAGTATTTATAATTTTAGGCAATTTAATGAATGTGGAAAGATATCTCATTGTGATTTTAATTTGCATTTATATGATGACTAATGGCATTTTATGTGCTTATATCTTACCTTCTTTTATGATAACGCCTTCAAAGGTTCTGATTAAGTTTATTTGAATTATTTGCCTCTTTATTAATGAGAAATAGGGTTTTATTTAAATAAATATTGGATACCCATCCTTTGCTAGCTATGTAGATCGCAAATATTTTCTGTAGTCAGTAGCGTTGAGGTTTAGGTTGTAGTAGTTTAGGTGGTCAGCCGTGTCATTTGGGGCACAAACATGTTCAAATTGAATGAAGTGCGGTTTACCAATTTTTCTTTATTTTTTTGGTTTTGATCTTCTGTATGAGAAATCTTTGCCTTCTTCATGTTCACAGTTGATTTCCTTCTGTGTTTATTTTGGTGGTTGTCAGTTGTAGCATTTATATTTAGTTTTTTAAAAAAAAAATCTATTTCAAGTTAATTTTTCTATATGAAGTGCAATGAGGGCTAAGATGTATTTTATTTATTTCTTATGAATGGGGTGTACTCTTGGCTTGCTACTTCTGATGTGAGTTGGCATGAGAGTGGCCCAGGTTTCAGTAATCTTGGCTTTGCTGCACCTGGGTCAGGGCATGGGTAGGTAGAGCTGCTGAGCTCCTAGTCACTCTCATTTGGAATATAATCTGAAACACAAAGGGAAGGGGATAATAAATGATGGTGGTCTACTTTTCCTGGGGAGACACCACAGCCTTCAGCTGGCAGCAGGAGAGGGCAAGCCATGTATTTTTGCCAAACCTTCCCAGAATGAAGTTTCCATCATGCTCAGTGCTAGCGGCTTGGGGAAGGATTGGATGGCCGTTCAGGTCCCAGAGACTCTTGCTCTCACCAAGTTTTAATAGGTTTTTTTGAATAAGTTTTTTTTTTTAATTGCTGCTTGGCCTTAGCTTAATTTCCAGAAACTTTACTTAAAAAAATAATAATTGTAACAAGTTATGCTTGTTTCACTGGGGAGAGGGTCAACAGATCTCCTCATTCTACAATTTCTGAAATTGTCTACACCTGTATTTCTTTTAAAATTATTATTATGTATTTGTTGGAGGTTTTGTTACTTGGTTACAGATATTTTCTAACTAATGGTTTTCTTTATGTCTTCCTATGGTCCCCTTTTCATTATCTGGGAAATGGGCCACCTGAGACCTAATCTCCACCTGAAATACAACAAAAACAAAAACAAAAAATGCAACTTAGTTTTACTATGCCTTGCAAAGAGCATTCAAAATCATTCTCTATTTCAAAATCATAATTATGCTCTTTCTATTTATGTATTTAATCCACCTTAATTTGATATTTTTATGCCGTGGATGAATTTTACATGTTTTTATAAATAAAACAATTACCATACCAACATTTATTAAATAATCTATCATTCTTCCACAGATTTGCAACTGATGCAGTATCCTAAATCAAGTCCCTGCTCAAGTTGCCCTTTGATTAGTCTCTAGACTCTGTCTTATTCATTCTAGTAATTCATTTGTTCATCTTCAGAGTCAATTCCCCATCATTTAAGTTGCTGTAATTTTATAGCATGTCTTGATATTTGAAAGGACAAATCCCATAAAATTATAATTGTTTTTTATCCTTTTTCTCTTCATCATATTTCTTCTTCTCTTCCTTCATCTTCTTTTAATTCTTCTTTCTCTTTTTCCTTCCTTCCTGCCTCCTACTCCTCCCTTATTTTTCCTTCCCCTTACCTTCCTTCCTCCTTCAAGTGTCATTCCCATCATTACTTATTTCTATCTCTCTAAAATGTACATTAAAGAACCAGTGTTTGACTTGATTGAAATTTACGTTATTTTTTATTCCATTAAAAAAATAAATTTTAACTTTATTTTTATATTTTATTCATTTCTGCTTTTATTTGTGTTACTGTCTTTCTTTTTCACTTTGGGGTTATTTTTGTTCCCCTTTTCTATCTTTATAATTTAGATACATAGTTCATGGATTATAAGATTTTTTTTTTCAAACTATGTCATTTGTCTAAAAACTATTTCAACTGTTTTCTAAAATCTTGATACATATTATTTCCATTAATGTCTATTCTAAATATTTTAAATGTCAACTATAATTTCTGAATTGACTCATAAGTGTTTTACAATTTTTTTAGTATTCAAATAATAAAACTATTATAATTATGTTTTCAGAAGTGTTTCATGGAAGAGTGGAAATTAAATGCAGTGTTCTTTATGTCTTCACTGGATCAGGCTTGTTGACTGCTCTGCCAATTAGAAAGGTATTGCCTCTTCATTCCAAATCCACCCTCTATATCTCTTCTTGAGGTCTTAGAACATTATTCTCTTACCAAATGGTGTTAAGCTACGTTGCTAGCTACATTAGCATGGGGTAAAGCTATGTTAGTAGAGGCGTGAAGGACACAGAAGGAAGGGTTCTTCTTTCTAGGTATGATGAGTGCTTCTCAGCAGGCTGCTGGCATATGTGGTACTCTGGCATGCGCAATACCTGCTCACAGGACAACTTACCCAGCACATCACCGCCTCAGTTGGCTTCACAACAAGGTTGGTGAGATGACACCTCCCAGAAGTTTGCTTTCCTGTCAACTCACTTCTTCCCAGTGAGGTTTGACATTATGGCACCCATTGAGCTTCTTTGCCATTTTGTAAACTCTGTGCCCTCTCCCGCAATGCCTAGATCTAAGTCCTGGAGGAAGCAGGGTAGCAGAGGAAAGCCTCTTTCAGAATATTTCCTTCTTTATTCTCTCTCAGACCCAGAGATAGAGGATGCTCCAATATCTGCTATTTCTGTATTCTTTAGAGTTAACTTTATCTATTATGATTCTTCAGTTATAGTTAGCAATTACTAATATTAAAAGGTCCTGCTCAAGTTGCCCTGTAAATTTTGTCTCTTGATTGGATCCTAAGATGATAGTACTGCTTTAATATGGAATAGTGTTTTTATTATTTCCTTCGTTTAGAGAGGTAAGTTATAATTTCCCAATAATAATAGACTTCTACCATCTTGATGGTTCTTTCAATTCTTGCTAAATATATTTTGTGACAATAATATTACAAGCATATACAATTAAGTATGTATTGTTTTTCTGATTAATAACTATTTTATCATATGTTCATATCATATTATATTTGCTATAATTTGTCTCTAAAATCTAATTTATATGATAGTAATATAGTTGCATCAACTGACTCTTGTTTACATTTACCTGGAGTATATATTTTTTTCATCCTAACTTTTCAATGCTTTGATATTTCAAAAAATTTGTTTGTTTACTCATGCATAATTATCTTTATCTTTCTTTCATTTACTAGTTTGAAAATTTTACTCATAATTTCTAATATCCGCTAGACATTATAATCCATATATATAATTTACTGTAATCTAAAGTTAATTAATGATGTATTCTGTTTTAAAACAATAGAATGATCTTTATTTCAATTCAATAATTTTCCTGAAATTAAAACTATTGCCAAATATCTTTGTTTATACCGTTTTTATGTTATATGCACAAATTAAACAGTTATATAGCTATACACAATTTTTGTTGCTATTATTTACATGTTTCTCAATATCAACTGCATAAAGTCTTCTATTTAAATGTCTTTGAGTTTGTTTTTAATATTATCCTCATTGGAGTCCCCATGTATGCATTTTAAACATATCATAATTAGATAATTTTCTAAGTTGTATAAAACCAAAGCCACTATGGGAATATAAAAGGACACATAAAAGCCAAAAGAGTTATGTGCAGGTTGTCAATTGAGACTCAGGTAAGAAATAATAAGACTTTAAGTTGATGAAGTGATTATAAATTTTAAATAGGATGAGATCAAATTGAGAGATATATGGGAACTAAAATGGGCCTGAAATGTGTGCTTTGGGGAAGAAGTTATATTAAGTGGCAGGAAAAAGAAAAGTATTGAGGATGACTTACATGAACGGGAATTTGTATAGAGATTAGATTTGGATGTTATAAATAATTATCTCATGTCTATACTGTGTTTGAGCTACTTCTGAGATATTCGTTGGAGATGTAAAAGTAGGAAGTTGGAAATACAAGTTAGAGGAATGACGTGGACTAAAGTCATAGATTGTGAGCTGTTCATATCAAAGTGGATAGGGACACAGGTAAGTGGCACAAAATTTGAAGAGATTGTCTTGGCTGTATGTGTGTGTAAGGATCTATACCCATAGCTCCAAATTAACACAAGGATCTGGGAGAAGCTAGTCTTCAGGTAGACCTTCCAATCTTAACATTAAAGATGGTATTAACCTTAGCCGTTCTGCTTTAAAGTTTGAAATATATAGAAATGTAGTTTTGGGGATGCACATTCCTGTTAAAGCCTGTTTTTTGTTCTTATGCTTTCTCTTTTTTTCTTCTGGCTTTTTGGTCTTGACTCTCAATATGCTCCAAGTTGTAAAATGCAACATTTTCTGTATATTTAGTAGCATTTTAATAAAGAAATAGTCTTTTATTTCAGAAGAAAATGTTTCTTAAGATTTTTTGAAAATATGTATAAAATGATAGTGATTCTAGTTTCACTTAAGTTTCCAAGTGTTGTAAAGAAAACTGTAAAATTCAAAATGAAGAAATCAGATATTCAGATCTTCTGACTGTAGTAATTTCTCACCTTTCACTTAGAAAGCTTCCTGTAATTTTAAGTTTTTGCCAAGTACATGTCTTTCAACTACAAACTTTCACACCTACAATATAATCCAGATGGAGAGTTTATGCTTCTTGAATACTGAAGCAGATCTATACTATGTTACACAGTAAAGGCATTCAAGACAGCATTTAGTTTGATAGGAAGCTGAAAAGTTTAACAAAATTCTTTTCCCCCCACACCCTTTCATCCTAAAGCAAAACTGGACAGAACCAGCGCTACTTAATTTGCTATTTGGGGAATTTACAACATTCCATCCTGTTTAGAAAGTATGCTTTCTTAAATATGAATCTTTTCTTAATTGGGAAAAATACCTAAAGTTTGCTAGCTACAAGTGTAAAAGGATTTATGAATTAGACACATTCTAGAGTATTAACATGAATCGTTGCTTCTACAACTAATATTATTTTTCTACAATTAAGAAAAAAAAATTGAATATGCCCTTCTCTTTCCTGTTACTTGAATAGCTTTATATCTAGATAGATTTTCAAAATTATAGTTTATCAGTTGAAAACCAAGTTTCCAAATTATGTTTTTATACAATATATATTCTATTAAGAAGTATGTACTTTTTATTTGAATTACATTTATACCTTTTGTTTATAGTTTTGTGATGAAAGAATATTGTATATTTTTCTAAGTATGTGGAAAATGGATTTGAAAGACAAATGAAATTTAATTAGGTGGTGTTAAAAGAATCATAGTCAGAAACATGGATAAGCATCAACCAGAATGTATTCACCAAGAGTTGCTATCTACTTTTGAACAAGATAATGTGGTAATTAAAATAGTGGCTGATGAAGACTATTTTAGCAGTTATATGTAGAATAGATAAATTGAATTATATAATTTCAGACTGCTACTTCCAAAAGATTACTTCCCACCTTGGCATGGAATTATGTCTTTGTATGGAAGTTCTGGCCCTAGGATAAAATTGTAGGACCGGCTCTGGGAAAGGCTATTCTCAAATTCCCAAAGAAAAAGATGCTTGCTGAAATAATCAATACTAGACATGCAATATTAAAAAGGTAAGAAACTACGACTGATTTATATAAAGAAGTAACCCAGTGATTTGTTTCAGAAAGAGCAAAATGACAGAGGTTCCAGAACTAGAGAATTCTAGAACTAGAAAAAGGAATAACTACCAGAAATATGTATCATTAAATAAACGAGAAAAATCTTACAGAGCTAAACAAAAACAAGCTTTGGTGTAAAAGGTTTTAAACAAGACAAGTCAGGAATATAGAGTGATAGATATAGATAGATGATAGGTAGGTAGGTAGACAGACAGATAGATAGACAGATAAGTATTCAGTATTACTATTATTTTTCTTTAAACATTTAAAATATCCCTTGCACCACTGTGAGTTTACTGCAGCCTGCCAGGGCCCCTTGGCATACAGCTTGGAAACTATGAGCTTATATGATTGTACATCCAATCATGTGGGTTTAATATACTGATTGTGAGTATAACTTCTAAAAAGCAATAACTGTGCCAGTTTAGCACTTGTGGACCAGTTATACAATTATATCTAGATGTTACTCAATACAGACACATTGCAACTTTGCAATGATGTCCAGTCTCCCAACACACACTCATTTTGTCTTCAAGGTCTAAGCGCAATAAATATTTCAGGATGGCCAGAGACTTCTACACAATATGTTGCTGCTTGTGGATTTTCTGACCATAAGGCAAAACTCAAAGACATAAACAACCTAAGAATAAAGATAAAAATAGAATCAGTGCCCTAAAACATAACCACTTAAACATAAAAATTACCCTTTTAAATAAATCTCTTGTATGAGGTAGCTCTCAAATATCATTTTGTTCAATGACGAGTAAGTCAACCTGCGTTGTAAACCTGAGAAAGTTGTTGGGAAGTTTGGAATTTAACAGACATATGTGAATTTTCTTTCTTTCCTCCTCATAAAGGTAAGAATATGAGAGTAAAGCTCCGACTAAACAGAAATGGGCAAATTGTGTGTCTTGGGTCAAATCCAACCTTTTGCCCACTTGGGAAACAAAGTTTTGTTGGAATCTAGCCCTGCTCATTCACTGAAATATTTTGTATGACTAAGTTTGGTCTACAACAGTGGACTTGAGTAGTTGCAACAGAATCAAATATTCTGCAAAGTCCCATATAATTACTATCTGGAATATTAATGATGGTACCGGTGAGTAATGCTAACATTTTGTTTTCACAATGTATCCTGTACTAATATTCAATACAGGTATGACAATCAAGTATCTGTAAATTCGGTTCAAACAAAATATTAAAGCCTGGTAGTACAATATATATTAGAAGGATAATAAAAACCTTACAATTTTGCAGTATATCACTGTTTCCACCACACATCTCTGAGCTAAGTCTCTGCTGCTGTTGCTGGAAATAGACAGGACTGAATTTCAGCTTTAGTGTCTGCATCGCCAGAGCAACTTTCTAAGCCACCCTGCAGACTGCCTAGAATTTTAAGTTAAGAGTGAGTATAAAAAGTCAAGATGCCACCCCAGAAAAGATGAAGCTAGTTTGATCAATAAGTGGATCCGAATAATAATTTTGTGAACTTGATGTGATTGAAATTAAAGTTCCAGGCACTTAGGGGCTGCCTTTTAGGTGGCAAAGCAGGAGAGTTGTGAACTGGCTTTAAGAAAATATTACCATTGTAGTTAATGCAAGATTAATAGATTCTTTTCTGGCCAATATTCCTGTTATGATTTTTAGTAGAAATTTTATATAGTGAGAGAATTTTTCCTCAGTCTTTGAGAGAACATCTTATCATAATAAGTCCATTTTTAGAATTCATATGAAGTGTGTATGAATCTCAGGACTCTAAATTGAGTTAACAAGAAATATCACCTTTTTTCTAACTCAAGTTAATTTCTAATTCATAGGTCCTGTGAATTGTTCACTGATAGCTCTTGTAGAATATTTTACAAGAGGTTTCTTCCTCTTGGAGATCCTCTCTTCCCCAGCATTTAGCAGTGGTTTCTGAGCCTTAGGTAAGTAAAACCGTTACTTGTAAAAGAAGCTTTCTAGATTTTGCTTAACTTTTTAAGTTACAAATAAACTGTTCTCTATTATAAATAAAATGATTACAAATGAAAGTCCACCTATTCTTTTATTCTCTTGGTATCTTCATGTCCAGCTTAAAACCAATATTCTAAAACCAGTAGAAAATTAATAGTTAAAAATGTAAACTTTAGTTGGGAAAAGAGTTTTAATTGGAGAGGAAAAATTCCGAACAAGCATACTGGTAATGTTTGCACACTGTGAATACATAATGTCACTGAACTGTATACTTAAAATTGTTAAAATGACATTCTATCACCATTAAACAATGTTAAATTTTTAAAAGGCTGAGGTATTTTCACAGTAAGTTGTTATATACCTTTAAGGTACATATTGTATCTATCAAATAAGGTTTTACAGAAAAATGGGAAACTATTTCAAATTCATTTCATGAAGCTACTAGTTACTTGATAGCCAAATCAGATTAGGTGTTTTTAAAAAATAATTATAGGGTGTTCTCATCCACTATGGTAAAAACTAGGACAAACATTAGCAATCAAATTCCGACAGTGTCTGAAACAAATACTCCTTCATGAATAAATAGTTTGCTCCACAGGTTCAAGAATGGATTAACGTTAGACTATCTTTAATTTTTTTTAACCACAGTTATAAATTAAAAATAAAAAAATCTATCAGTTCAACAGATTACATCAAAATGGTCATATATTTATGAGTTCAAGAAAATAAAAACAAATCTTAACTCACTTGGTATTGAAAGAACATTTCTTAACGTGATAACCAATTCTTTTCCAGAATCTTCAGCTAACATGTTACTTTAAAGTTGAAGCATTGGAATCATTCTGAGATCAATACAAGGAAACTTGGCATAACCATTTTTCTTCAATATCATCATGCAATCTTAGCCGGGGGCGGGGGGGGGAAGGGGCGGGGAAAGAAATAAAATGTATAAGAAATGGCAGGAAAGGGAAAATAGTCCATCTTCACA
>CAUYQG010267197.1:0-10443 GCA_963574415.1 Tarsius wallacei
TACTTGGAAGGCTGAGGCAAAAGGATCACCAGAGCCCAGAAGGTCGAGGCTGCGGTGGCTGGGAGTGTGCCACTGCACTTCAGTCTGGGCGACAGAGTAAGACTCCAACTCAAAAAAAAGAAAAAATTCTGATTGACTAACAATGAAGATTGTTTAGAGATCTATTGATATTGCTTTATTGATTGGATATTGACAATGAGTAATTGTCGGCCACTCCGCATGCCTGCCCACCTGGCTTAGAATCAGGAGGATACGCTTGGCTTGACAGTTGTGGATTTTGTTAAACTCATTGAAGACGTATACCTCAAAGAGGTTTCAGCTACAGATTGATTCATCTATGAGTTTGGGAACTCATTCAGTAACAAACTGGACTTTCCTTAAAAAGATATCTTGCTAAATATGTTTGTTTCCTCTGTTTTACAGGAAAAAAAGATGAAATATTATACTTTTAGAGCTATGTCTTTTTCTATATGGGGGTCATACCTTTTGCAATCATAAAAATTAATTGTAGCTGTATCTTGGTTTTACGTGATTACAGTATTAATGCAAAGGGTTCCCCCCTCCCTGCCTTCCCTCCTGTGTTTTACAGGCAGTCAAATGCCTCCTCAGCCACCTGGGAGCCAGTCAGAATCCAGTTCCCATCCTGCCTTGAGCCAGTCACCAATGCCACAGGAAAGAGGTTAGTCTTCAATTCATATCTTATGTACTGTAATGCTTTCAGTATATAAAGCTTATATGAGCTTGCTTACCTGTGAGTCTTCTTAGGATATTATATTTTCTTATCAGATGAAAGAAATAAACATGAACCCTAACAACAAGTATGGAGAGGAGGGAGGATGCGTTCTTACACATTGAGTGAATTTTTATACATGACTATAATTTGAAATTTGATCTGGCTGTGTAAAAATAACCATGAATGATTCCGTTTGGATTTCAGACCTAATGGGTGTGTGTTGTTGTTGTTGTTATTGTTGTTTTGACCGACTGCTTGTTCTGTGATATTTAATAGTACGATTTTAAACCCATAGCAAGACCTTGTCTTATTAAATTGCAAGGTCTTAGAAATGGAACATACCTAAAAGTTCATATAACTTAGTCACCTCAGGAAACTGAAGACCACAGAGGTTGTATGTGACTTCCACATGCTCAGGAGCTGGTTAGTGCCACAGCCAGAAAAAAGAATGTAAGCTTTTCTCCGAGTGTGTGAACAGAGGTTGTCCCACATCTGCCAACTCTTTGACCTTTAGCTCAGTTCTGCATGTCATCTTTGCAATGTGTTTGTTACTGCCTTCCTTGGCCTTGGCCTTGGCTTTGGCCTGGACCTGTTTGCCTCTGTCCCCATTCTCCTTTGTGTGGTAAAGCTACTCTTGGTGGTGGCGGTTTTAGCCTAATTGGTGTGTTCCTGGTGTTGCAAGCCTGCCTACTGCACTACTTGGTGCTGGGGCGGGTCACTTCCCATCACTGTGAGTCCAGGCTTGCCTACTCCACTGGCACGCGAGGGAGGTCACTTTCTTCCACCCCCTCCTCTGTCTTACCAGGTCAGAGACCAAAACTTGCCAGCTTAGTAGCGGGTATTTAAAGGGCTCCTGACCCCTAATGTTTATAATTATCTGTATATGAGTTGTAGAGATGATGATTTGCTTCTCATTAGAATCATGAGGTCTAAGTTATTTCACTTGCTAAACACTCAGCATAGTACTTAGAAAGCAATGCCAGTGAAAGATGGATTAGTCTTATCTTCACATCACTTGTGTTGAAGTGGATGTTTAGTAGAGATAAAATGAATTTTTCATTTTCTAATACCTTTATATATTTCACTTTTTTATTGTAATTTAGGGTATAGTTAATACTTTAATTCCCTTATCAAGATAATACAATATGTTTTAAATGGAATAGTTAATGGTTTTCAAACTTTAGGGACATGAGAATCACTTGGAGGACAGATTTCTGATTCAGAAGATTTGGGGTGGGACACTTAATATTTGTGTTTTTGTCAAGTTCCCAGGTTGGCTGTTGCTAACGGCCTGAGGACCATATTTGAGAACTGCTGCCTTATAACAAACTATAATCGGGCTTAGTAACTGTGTGAATGTGTGCATTGTGTCTCTAACTTTTCCCCTGTGACCTGCTGTAAATTGTTCTTTCATCCCATATCTTCTCTATAAATTGCTAGTTCTGTGTGAACTCCCCGTATGGCACTGGGCATCTTGAAGGCATTACAGAAGTTCATGGGGAGTGGACTGGCACCAAACAAATAGGAATTCTCACTGAACCCTTTTCTTTGGCTGTGTGTCACACTTAGGTTGTATTGCTGGGTCAGTGTGGAGAAAAAGGAAATTTTCTTGTACTGTGTGCCTACTCAGGGCAGGGCCAGAACAAGGATGAAGATACTTGTTATTTTATTTAATCCTTACTCAGTAACCCCGTAACATCGGTCTCACTGGTACAATTCTCGTTTTGTAAGTGTTAAAGGATATGAGGTTCCTTATTTGGAAGTCCTACATTCAATTTTAACCTTTATTTCTAAGAGGAAAAGAGAAACTCCCTCAGATCCTCGAACAGTGTTTCCCACAACCCCTTCCAACTGATATGGGTTTAAGAAACCTGGAAATGTAGAAAACCAGTTGTGAAGAACAGAATGACAGAGGAAACTTAGCTAAATTTAACTTAAACTAATACACTTTCAAGATAAAATCTAGTCACTGTGTGGAAATTACCATGTCAATGATTGTTATTTTTTTTCTCTCCTATTCCCTTTATTATATGTAGTGTCATTTTGGGAACTAATACTAGAGACATAACAATCTGGGTGGTTATCATGACCGTGTCCTTCAAATAGTAAATACAAATTGTTTAGGTTGCGAATCTGAATTAGTTTGTATAAATGTGTTTTCTCAGCGTCTCTGAAGGACTGTGCTAGAGAAGTTATTATGTACATTCCTGGTGTGCTTTTTTGTTGGTTAGACAAACCCTGAAAAGGAGTTATGTTAGATAATGCTTTGCCAATGCATGAATTACATTTCCTCTAAAACTATGTCTCAAGGATCAAAAGAAACTGTCTTTATTAATTGTTAAAATTTAGGAAGAAATGTTAGCTTCTAATAACATTTGATCAAACGACGTTTGATCGGGTGTTTAAATGGCAAATGACAGCCATTTGACAACATTGGACTGGCAAATGACCGTCGTGTTAATGCCCGAATGCAATAATTAAAACATTTGTTTGTCTCACCATCATTTGGTTTGTACCTACAGTGTACACAGTGTAAAGTAGATCTCAGGAAAACTCTTGCTAGAAATTTTCCACATATTGAAAATTGAGCCATTAGTTTCATTTACATCCTTACAGTTGATATATGTCCTTCTTATTTAGGAAAGTGCTGAAAGAAACAGGGAAAAAAATAAATTGATGAGTTAGCATCTTTTTAAGAAAATGTATTTCTCAGAAACCATGGAACTTAACAGAACAGGTAAGAACATTGCTTTTCTAAACACTCAGTGCCAGAATAATGGAGTTGAGCAGTCCTTTTTACAACTATATTGTTTTAATAAATAAGATTTTAAAATGATAGTAGGATTCCAGAATATACACGTTGTCTTTTTTTTTTTTTTTTTGAGTTGGAGCCTCACTGTCGCCCAGACTGGAGTGCAGTAGCTGCTCCCGGCCACCGCAACCTCGACCTGCTGGGCTTAGGTGATCCTTCCGCCTCAGCCTTCCAAGTAGCTGGAACTACAGGCGCATGCTACCACGCCCGGTTAATTTTTGATTTAGAGATGAGGTCTCGCCAAGTTGCCCAGGTGGGTCTCGAACCCGCGGGCTAAGGCAATCCACTCACCTCAGCCTCCCAAAGGCACGGGATTACAGGCTGAGCCATTAGTTTCATTTACATCCTTACAGTTGATATATGTCCTTCTTATTTAGGAAAGTGCTGAAAGAAACAGGGAAAAAAATAAATTGATGAGTTAGCATCTTTTTAAGAAAATGTATTTCTCAGAAACCATGGAAGTTGCCCAGGTGGGTCTCGAACCCGCGGGCTAAGGCAATCCACTCACCTCAGCCTCCCAAAGGCACGGGATTACAGGCTGAGCCACCGAGCCCAGCTACATTGTCTTTAATGTACCCACAGGAGATGACATTTTCTTTCATGGCTAAGACTCTAGAGCACACTTGCACAGAGACAAGAGATGATGTAGAGCAGGCGGTGACACGGCTGCTTCCATCAGAGGACAGTTTTCCAAGTCCTTCCCCAAGGCCCTCATGGAACATGGTGCTGCTGACTGTACTTCCCTGGAGCCTTAGTCCCCCCAGGCTCAAGAAGCAGAGCCCTTACTCTGGCCTCACTCCATCCTACTCAGTTTTTGTATCCCCATTCAGGAGGAGCAGACATTCATAAACTATGTGCTCTGTTTAAGAGAATTTCACAAACCTCAGGCTCTCCTGGGATCTGAAACACCCTGGCAACTGCCAAGTTGGTATGGTGCCCAGGTACCCTAGCAGTAGGTCTCCGTGACACCGCCACCCCCACCCCAACCCCATCTCTGGATCAGTACCCTCTGATATTGAGTTTTGTCAAAGGACATCAGTCTCAAATCAATTTCCACACATTGTACTTGCTTGAAAATAACTGTGAGCTTCTACAGTTTTATATTCTCTGTCTGTAAAAGGTATTTGTGCAAGTAAGTAGAGACATGGAATCATAGGTTGCAAAACGGAAAGAAATACTTGAGATTTTTCTGGACTCTTCATTCTCTTATGTAGTACTGTCTCCTCCACATTTTCATCTATTTTCCAGTATAAAACTTGGTTTAGTATTATGCTGCTCACTGAATGTCTTGCTCACTGAATAAAGAAAATTAACTCACATTCTTTGGTCTTAACTACTTCATTACTCATACAAATTTAAAAGAAAAAAGGTCAAAGCTTCAGTTTAGTATTCTGTAGTAACACATTTGCCACTTTTTTTTTAAAACAAAATCTTCTCTCTGTAGACTTCATATAGCAACATAGGAAATTGCTATTAGATTACCTGACTAAAAAAATAAAGCTGTATAAATTAGGCTACCAAAACATTGGAGGAACAGTTAAGATTACCCTAAACCACTGAGACAAATTTTACTAGAAGATTGTAGCTAACAAGTTTAGATTAGTTTTTTCCTTCTTTTATTTTTTTATTTTTTTATTTTTTGGGTCAGAGTCTCATTCTGTCACCCAGGCTGAATTACAGTGGCATGACAATGGCTCACCACATTCCTCAACTGCCTGTGCTCTTGTGATCTTTCCACTTCAACCTCCCGAGTAGTTGGGATTACAGGAGCATGCCACCATACCTGGCTAATTTTTTAAAAATGTTTTTGTAGAGATGAGGTCTCACTGTGTTGCTCAGGCTGGTCTTGAACTTCTGGATTCAAGCAATCCTTTCACCTCGGCCTCCCAAAATGTTGGGATTACAAGTGTGGGCCACCACGACTGGCCTCATGTCTTAATCTTTAACATATTTATCTCAAAATTCCAAAAGAACAATAGGAAATGGATTATGAATATGTTGCTGTCTTTTATCAATAGGGCTTGGAAGGAATGTGAAATAGTCATCTGAGTAGATAAATAAATAAAATATTTGTTAACATTAAAATGATCACATTTTTAACCCCTACAACACATTACGCTTAATGAAACTAACAAATGGCCTTCTAGTTTATTGGATTATCAATTAAGTGAAAACGTTGAAAGAAGTCCTATTTATTTGGACAGATGTAGAGAGGTCAGAATTAATTTTTTTAAAACCTTTTCATTGAATTCCCTTTTAATTTTCACAGTGGTGTCTCGTTAAGTATTCATGTTGATGCTGGTGGTTTTCTGAAGGTCTGAACCAGATCTGGATTCTCAAAATCAACATAGGTTATTTAACCCTTTTCATCTAGTGAGCCAGCAGGGACTTTCTTAGTGTAATCCCATAGTAGTTGAATAATTAGAAGGTAATAATGAGGATTTAATTAGTCCTTGAGATATGCTGAAACAGAACCCCTAAGAACTTCCCCTTTCGGACACGGATCACGAGCAGAATTGATGCTGCTGGAGGACTGTGATGTGCAAGAAAATGTATTCTTTTGCTGGAGGCGATTCTTTGGCACCATTCTGCGACTGCCAGATCTGTACAGAAGGCATCCTGGGTGAAACCTTCCAGAATTATTGAATAACCCCCCCACCTTCATTTTTGTCCACCTTTTGACCTTCTCCCCCCCTCTCTCCACTGTTTAAAAAGAGGAGTTACAGTGAAAGCATACAGGCTTACTGTGCCTGACTGAGAACTGGCTTTTGCTGTATCAATGGTACCAAAATTCGATGAGCTAGACGAGTCATGTGTATTCTGTAGATGCAGGACTATTGAGAAAATAAATGATAAAATTTTGCGTCTTCATGTTTATGATATTTTGGCCAGCCACACATAGAGTTCTTGACAGCTTTTTGTCAACAGAATCGCAATTTCATCTTTGAATCTGATCTTTACAAAATGGTATTTCTTGGTAGGTACATTTTTATAAATACAAACAGTACCATTATCCAGCAAAAGTGTGTAGCAGATGGAGTGTGATCAGGCATTGAGATGTTCTTTTTGTGAGCTCTCACAACAAGGTGAATCAGAATCTCTATACTTCAAAAGTATGAGGTTTCAAACTTACACATTTTGTTTGGACTGACTAGTCTTCATTATTGAATATTTCATAATTGATTATGTCTTCATTATTTTTATATGTTTCTTCTGATATTAACCACAGATGTTAACTGCCTTGGCATAGTTTTATTCCCACTAATTAGTGGTATTATTTTAGCTTCTTATCAAAGTCTGAACAGAATTTCTCATCACATTTCTAGTCACATTCTATTCGTTTAGGGCATATCTTTTGGCCTAGGGCAAATTTTTCTCTTACTTTTTAATGCCATGGGGGAAAAGATACCTCTTAGAATAAACTCAGTGTCTCTCTATGATTAGACTGAGTTTCTTGAGGGCCAGCTCTAAGTGTATCCTCTGTACCACATCCCTGCATCTACAACAAATAGCCTGGCTTATTGTAGAAGCTTGACAAGAGACTGAGCTGTACAACTGAAAGTCAAGCAGCCTTCACATCCACTCAGGGCTTCCAAAGCACACCACAACCAAAGAATAGGGTATCTGTGGCTCTTAGGTTAAGCACAGCACAACCAAAGAATTAAGATATTTGTGGCTCTTACAGCCTTCCCATTACTGTAGATCATTTGCTGTACCATAGTGCTTTTTTCTTTGAATTCACTGTATGCATTTTGATCTAGCACCAGATTAAAGCTACCTCTTCTTTCTCCCACTCTTCCTGGACACATCTCTTCACTGCACAGCTGTATAGCTGCATGGTATTTGAACCCTCATGCCTGGAGCCTGGCGTGAAGTGGATTGTGCAGAGGTCCCACCCCACGCCGCCATGCTCTCCATGGCCCAGGGGCACTCAGATAGAAATAACTAAAAATTTTGAGAGAAAAAAGAGCTGGCTTTATGGTGATATTTATACCAAAAGATATTTTTGAAATTTAAAAATTACTCTTGAATATCTTAATTGTAACTCCCTAATTGTCAAGAACAGATTAACAAGTCAGTACTGAAACAACGAAACCACCAAGATCATTGTTAAGAAGTTGGACGTGGGGTTTAACTTTTTTTTTTCTGTTTTTGCAAACTACAGAAACCATTTTGTTCCTCTTTCTATTGGACTCTCAGTATTAAGTGTGACAGTAAATCTGCAGATGCCGAGATGATTCATGGGATATGCAGGTTATCAGGAAATGTTCTCTTAATCTACCTTCCTAGTTCTAAAGAGAAAATCTATCACTGTACTCATGTAAGCTGAGTCTAGTATACCAACAAGGCAAGGTACTATGCCAGCCTACCCTCACCCCCAGATGCAATTAATTTAGCCTCTGCTCTTTATTTTTATGATCTGTGAAAGGGGAAAATAAACTCAAACGGGAGGTTTTATACAAAAGAGAATATTTAACCATCACTTTAGAAAGCTGTTCCTAATTTCTTCAGCCTCTGAACTCTGCCTCTGGGCTGAATTGTGGACCAAGCCAAAGCTAGTCAGTAATGAAGAAAATGATAGTGCAGAACTCATATTACGTTTATCATTAAGTTCCTTGTAAGTGTGTTATCCAGAAATACGTTCATCACAAAGCTGAAAACAAATATCACAGTGCCCATTTGTATTCATTGACGAATCAGTCTACATCTTAGAATATTCTTAAAGGAGCATAGTTTTGTTCCTTTTGTTATATGCGATAATTTTTTTGAATTACCAATTAAGGTGGGCTTTTAATGGTTAACACTCATTCGTAATTAGCTCATTATTCCTCTGTGAAAGTATTTGAGAGCATCAGGATCTTAGATAAATTCAACATTGTGTATTATATGCACTGATTTATAACAACAGGTTTTCTCCTGTGCCTTTTGTGTTCCATGCTGTTGTGAAAGACCACTGTCTCTGCCTTTTTCCCAAGCCAGAAAGCTAGAAGCCGTCCTTGATGCCTTTTTCTCTCCTTTCAGGCCCAAACTAAGTAGTCACTAAGTTCTGCCAACTCACCCCCTGTGGGAGTTCCCACATGCCCCCTTCTTAGTAGCCACCATCACTACCCTAGTCCAGGCCACCTAATTAACCTAAGCAACCTTCCAGCTGGTCTCCACATCCCCAGCTTGTACCCTTCCAGTCCATTTTCCACGCCACGACCAGAATAGTCTTCCCAGACTTGTTAGATCATGCCATTTCTCTCGTAAATGCCTCAGTAACTCACCTTTGTCCTGGGGTAAAGGCCACACTGATCTGTGTGGTCATGAGGCCCTTGCCTGTTCAGCCCCCGCCCTTCTTTTCTGGCCCCCCTCTCATCACATCTGTGTATCTCATTCTCCCACCACACTGAACCTCATTTGGGACCTTTATATTAATTCTCCTCTCCAGCTGGAACACTCTGCTATCCACATTGCCTCAACTGCACCCCACCTAGCGTCTTCCTGCCTGACTGTTTTTTACTAAGCTTTCAGGTCCTCGGCATGGCACTTAGTAGGTTCTTGAGTCAGTGTTTGTTGAGTGAACAAATGCATGGAGCATAGTCTGTCCCAGTGCTGCTGCCTGTGGATTAGGCACCCCCTGAAGCAGTACAGTATTTAAGGTGCTCAGGACCCATGAACAACTGGGATCACAGTTGTTAACAGCCAGACTCACCCCTGGACTAGACCTCTGCCAGTATAAGGACCATGGACATGTCCATTTCAAAACTCCAGTATCTCATATTTTAGCCACTGTTTCTCATTTTAATCTGCAGGAACTTGGGAATCAGAAGATCTGGGTGTAGGTGCAAGCTTTACCACTAACTAGTTTTGTGACCTTGGACAATTAATGAAGCCTCTGCTTCCTCATATATAAAATAAGAATCAGAGTGTTCCATGGACGTATTGCATAGATGATCTGAAGTTAAAAATTGCAGAGCACTGAAGATCAATCACAGTTAGAATAGGCCTGAGCATCAGGCACAGATACCTCAGGAGAGACCTGGGCTGGCTCCTCCCAGCACACATGACATATGTACATTGTCTCTGCCCTCAACGCTGATGCTTTCGCAGCTGAAACTTAAAAGGTTTGTATAAGGTGAACCTGGATATTCTGTCCCCATCTGGCCATCTAGGTGATCAGTCTGATCCCTCCTCTGATACTCATTTACCCAGGGATGGATAGTAGACATTCCAAAACCAGTCAGTAGCTGGGAGGGTGTGTGACTGGACGGGACAGTGTAGATGTTCTGGCATGTGCCTGTATGCACAGGGCACTATGGTGGCCCAGAAGGATGAGGAAGCGGTTCTGCCAGTTAACCAGTAGCACAGCTGGTAGAGCCTGGGTTAGAGCCCTGAGCGGGTCATTCGTTTCTGTCTTCCTCAAAGCAGTTCATGTTATGAAGAGAAGTAGGCAGGAAAATAAACACTGAAGATATTAAGATGTAACAAGAATAGTTTTAAAAATCTATTTTTCTCTCCAAATGGGGATCTGACGCCCATTTGTGAAGAGAAATGCCTCCGCCTGTCTTTCGGGTTGGAAGACGCTGCTGAGGTGTGCCGTGTGTGACCGTGGTGTACCCACTTGGCCAAGCAGCTTTTATTGAACTGGTGTGAAGACACAAGGCGGTCGTTCTGTGAATTTTTAGCAGATGCCAACATGAAAATAAATTGTCATGTGCCAAGGGAAAAATGTGCTTTGATTTTTTTGGTGGCTTCTGATTGGTATCCTGACAGTGCTATAGCTGTCTGCTGACTGAAGAGGTACCTTTGATGAAGAAATCAAATGTCTGTGTAATTGGTTCTGTACTCCTCTGCATTAGCCTGAGCTAACTCTCTCTCTTTGCTATTTTCTTTCCTTTTTTTTTTTTTTTTTTTT
>CAUYQG010267199.1:0-11205 GCA_963574415.1 Tarsius wallacei
TCCAGCCTGAGCAACATGGCGAGACCCTGTCTCTACAATAAGTCAAAAAATTAGCTGAGCATGGTGGCACTTGCCTGTAGTTCCAGCTACTTGGAAGACTGAGGTGGAAGGATTGCCTGAGCCCAGTAGGTAGAGGCTACAGTGGCCGTGAACATGCCACTGCACTCCAGCCTGGACAACAGAGTGAGACTCCAACTCAAAAAAATAAAAATAAAATAAAATAAAGACCCAAGCCATGATTTTCATGACCTTAACTTGATGTTTCACAAAGTGGTAAATTTGTTAGAGATACAGAATTTAGATACCATCCCAGTCCAGAGAACTCATAATTAAATAGGCAAATCATAAACACAGAACATCCAGGGTCACGCTTAAGAGATCAACTTGGTGGACAGTAAAACACTTTTGAGGAAGAAACAGAACTTGAGTTTTGACTGACAATGGAAGGAAGAAGGAACTCCAGAAACAAGGGAAGCCAGATGCAGTGGCTCACGCCTGTAATCCCTGCACTTTGAGAGGCTGAGGTGAGAGAATTACCTGAACCCATGGATTTGAGACCAGCCTGGGCAACATGGTGAAACCTCATCTCTACAGTAAGTCAAAAAATTAGCTGGGCATGGTGGCGTGTGCCTATGGTTCCAGCTACTTGGAGGCTGAAGCAGAAGGATTGCCTGAGTCCAGTAGGACGAGTCTGTGGTAACCCTGAGCAGTGTGCCACTGCACTCCAGCCTGAGTGATAGAGTGAGACTCTTGACTCAAAAAAAAGAAAAAAAAGAAACAAGGGAATTCAAGTAACAAAGACAACTTCTTTCTAGCGGAGGAAGAGTAAGTATAACTTGACTACTATATCTTCTGTTAATTTTTATTATAAAAGGAAATATGTTTATAGCAAATAGTCAAACAGTATATGAAGGTATAAAGTAAAAATTAAAACATGAAAGTAGCCAGGTGCAGTGACCCACACTTGTAGTCCTAGCACTTTGGGAGATGGAGGTGAAAGGATTGCCTGAGCCCAGGGGTTCAAGACCAGCCTGGACAACTTGGTGAGACCTCATCTCTACAATAAATAAAAAAATTAGCAGGGCATGGTGGTGCACATCTATACTTCCAGCTACTTGGAAGGCTGAAGTTGAAGGATCACCTGAGCTCAGCAGGTCAAGGCAGCGTTGGCCGTAAGAGTGCCACTGCATTTCAGCCTAGGGGACAGAGTACAACTCCAACTCCAAAAAAAAAAAAAAAAAGTGAAAGTTTCCCAATAGTATATGCCCCCCAAAATTTAAAGCACAGACTCAAATAGATATTGGTATACCCATGTTTATAGCAACATTACTCACAGCAGCCAAAAGATGGAAACAATTCAAATGTCCATTGATGAATGAATGGATAAACAAAATATCCATATAAAAATTTACATACAATTGAATACTCTCCAGCCTTAAAAAGGAATGAAATTGTGATGCATGCTGCAACATGGATGAACCTTAAAGACATTATGCCAAGTGAATAAGACAAACCCAAAAGGAGAAATAGTGTGTAATTTTCCTTATGTGAGGTACCCAGCATAGATAAATCATAGAAGTAGAAAGTTCAATAGTGGTTACTAGGGACTGGGAGGAGTTATTTTATTTTATTTTATTCATTTATTTTTATTTATTTATTTTTGAATTGGAGTCTCACTGTGTCACCCAGACTGGAGTGCAGTGGCCGCTCCTGGCCACCACAGCCTCGACCAAGGATCCTTCCGCCTCAGCCTTCCGAGTAGCCAGAACTACAGGCACGTGCTACCATGCCCGGCTGATTTTTTGATTTATTGTAGAGATGAGGTCTCACCAAGTTGCCCAGGCGGGTCTCGAACCCACGGGCTCAGGCAATCTGCTCACCTTAGCCTCCCAAGGCGCGGGATTACAGGCTGAGCCACCGAGCCCGACTATTTTATTTTTTGAGTTGGGGTTCTCACTCTGTTACACAGGCTGGAATGCAGTGGCATGATCATGACTCACTGCAGCATCGACCTCTTGGGCTCAGAATAATCCTCTTGCCTCAGGCTCCTAAGTAGCTGGGATTATAGTGCATGCTCATGGTATACAGGTGCACCACACCTGGCTAATTTTTTTATTTTTAGTAGAGATGAGATCTCTCTACGTTGCCTAGGCTGGTCTTGAACTCCTGGCCTCAAGTGATCCTCCTACCTTGGCCTCCCAAAGTGCTGGGATTATATGCATGAGCTAACATGCCCAGTTATGGAGTTATTGTTTGTTGCTTACAGAGGTGTTTTTTTTTTTTTTTTTTTTTGAGTCAAAGTCTCACTCTGTTGCCCAGGCTGAAGTGCATTGACACACTCACAGCCACTAACTACAGCCTCGACCTGCTGGGCTCAGGCAATCCTTCTGCCTCAGCTTTCCAAGTAGCTGGAACCACAGGCGCAAGTTACCACACCTGGCTAATTTTTTGATTTATTGTAGAGATGAGGTTTCACCAAGGCTGGTCTTGGAACCCCTGGACTCTGGTAATCCTCTTATCTTAGCCTCCCAAAATGCTGGGATTACAGGCATGAGCCCCTACGCCCAGTGCATACAGAGTTTTGGTTTTTTTTTTTTGAGTTGGAGTCTCACTCAGTCGCCCAGACTGGAGTGCAGTGGCTGCTCCTGGCCACCACAGCCTCAATCCGCTGGGCTCCGGCGATCCTTCCGCCTCAGCCTTCCAAGTAGCTGGAACTACAGGCGCGCGCTATCACGCCTGGCTAATTTTTGATTTATTGTAGAGATGAGGTCTCGCCAAGTTCCCCGGGCGGGTCTCGAACCCACAGGCTCAGGCAATCCACTCACCTTGGCCTCCCAAAGCACGGGATTACAGGCTGAGCCACAGAGCCTGGAGTTTTAGTTTTTGATCGTGAAAAAGGTCTGGTGATGAATAGTGGTAATGGCTGCACAACAGCACAAATGTACTTAATGTCACTGAATTGTATACTTAAAATTGGTTAACATGATAAATTTCATGAATGTATATTTTTACCACGAAAAAAAAATTCTTTCAATACCAGCCTATCAATTATACTTAGCATTGTAACCCACTTCTATAGTTATCTAGATATGACTGCAAATACAAACACAGATATGTAAGTGTAAGCATATTTATTCAGTATCTGCACTTTGGAGCACGCATTTAGGTGCTGGATATTTCACAAGATTCCTACTGTCATGGACCTTTTTAAAAGTTTTTTTACACAAATGGATATTGGTTCGCATACTGTTTTATACCTCATTTTTCATGTAATGAAGACTCTGGTTACTTTTCCGCATTAGCTTTTATAGATCTAACAACTTAATGACTTCATAGTATGCCTTTGTATGGATATGCTATTGTTTGTGGCTGTTATGTTTTTAATTGATGGAGAAAGGGAGGCGGGTACAGAGCTTGCTATGACTTTCTGCTGTTGTGACTTAAATTTTTATTGGGAGAAGAAATGTAATACAGCCTTGTTAAAAAGCCAAATAAGGCCGGGCTTGGTGGCTCCACCTATAATCCCAGTACATTGGGAGACCGGTAGATGAGTGGATTGCCTGAGCCCGTGGGTAACTTGGCAAGACTTCATCTCTACAATAAATTTTTAAAAAATTAGCCAGGCATGGTAGCACGTACTTGTAGTTCCGGCTATGTGGAAGGATCCCGCCTGAGCCCAGCAGGTCGAGGCTGTGGTGGCCGTGAGTGTGCGATGGCACTTCAGCCTGGGTGACAGAGTGAGACTGCAACTCAGAAGAAAAAAAAGCCAAATAGTGCAAAAAAAGTGAAAGTAAAAAGTGAAAAACAAACAAACAAACAAAAAACCCAGTCTGGCCCCTACCTATGTCTTTTAATTCTAATCCCTAGAAGTGGTAACCATTGTTAACAGTCTGTTCATCATCCTTCCAGAGATTTTTAAGGCATTTGCGAATATCAATAACATGTAGTACACATATATTCCCATTCTCTGAGAACTGGCTCATGCAATGTTGTGATGCTTGTTTAATTCAGACTATGGAGAGCTATATGGGGTAAGAGCTGGGCCTAGCGTCATGAGAGCCGCATTCTGTCTACATCCTACTACTTTTATAGTCAGATGATTCCTTAGTTGTCATTTGTAGTGTCCCATAGCCAGTGAGATCACATGAAGGAGATTGCTTCGAATCCATTTATGCTAGAAATATTACCTTAGAGTTCTTTGGTTGCAAGCAATGGAAATCAACTCAGGTTCTAGAATGTTAAGCAAATAAACAAAAAAGTACTTTAGTGAAAAGATTCTAGGTAGCAAATGAAGAAATACTTAAGCAGCTGGGCTTTAGAAAGACTGGAACAGTTACCTAGGGGTCTTAATGTCAGTACTTATCCCTTTCCATTTCTGTATGCATAAGATCCAGTTCCTGGGGAGAAGGAGCAGCCGAGAAGTTGAGGGCCTACTGACATTCTGCCAGGAGAGCTCTGGGCCTGTGTGTCCTGTGGGAGTCTTCTGGGGCTGAGAAGGGGCAGTGCTGGAAGGATGGGATTTGAGGCTGGTGATGCCAGTTTGCCAGCCTTGCAGTATCTACTGTTTAACCCTTGATTCTTACTTCCTTCTGAAGGAGGAGACGATCGCCGTGTTTTGCTGTGGCATATGGAGCAGGCCATCCACTCCAGGGTCAAGCCCGTGCAGCTGAAAGGAGAGCACCATTCCAACATTTTCTGCCTGGCTTTCAATAGCGGAAACACCAAAGTGTTCTCTGGAGGTGAGGAGAGAGGCTCCACTGGGCAAAATTTGCTGTGGTGGGTATTTTAGGGAAAGAAGTGCAAAAATAACTCCTTAGTTTTCTTCCTGTGTTTCACTGAGCTATGGAGTTACTGGCTTCATATAGTCTGTCTTCTCTGTCTTACAGTAGCAGACATCTTAGGATAGTGTGTCTTTCTTCTTTTCTTTCCTTTCACGCCTGCCTTTTTCTGTCTTCCTCTTTAGCAGAAAACTTTTCTTTTTTTTTTTTTTTGAGTTGGAGTCTCACTCCGTCGCCCAGGCTGGAAGGCCATGTCATGCTCATGGCCACCCCAGCGTCAGCCTGCTGGACTGCAGCAGTCCTTCTGCCTCAGCCTTCCAAGTAGCTGGAACTACAGGCACGTGCAAACACGCCCAGCTTATTTTTTGATTTATTGTAGAGACGCGGTCTCACCAAGTTGTTCATGTTGGTCTCAAACCTGTGGACTCAGGCAGTCCTCTTGCCTCGGCCTCCTAAAGTACTGGGATTATACAGGCTTGAACCACCACACCCGGCCTATTTCACTTTTAAAGGTGTTACTACCTGTGACTCAGATTGATATCATGACCCAGGGATGGATCCTATTTGAAAAATGTGTTAGGATACAATTGGAGTGGCTGGTGCTCACGCCAACTTCTTAGTGATTCTTCCGTGAACCACACCTCTCCTGGCCACCGCATTTTTAGCCCTGACCTCTTTTCTGAGCTGCAGATCTTCCTTTGTTCCAAAAGCAATTTAAGTGCAACAGATCTAAAACCAAGATTATTAGACCTCCTCTGAACAAAAATTTTCACTTGTCTCCTGGATTCCCCTTCTCAGTTATTATTACCATTCATCCAGTTATTTGAACTGTTAGGTTTAATTTTAAGAAACTGGTGATATTTAACCATTTTCAGCTTATAACAATGGCAGTTTCATATGGTTCATTGTTTTTATTTATTTATTTTTTGAGTCGGGAGTCTCACTTTGTTACTCAGGTTGCAGTGCAGTGG
Source organism: Tarsius wallacei (assembly GCA_963574415.1). Classification (NCBI taxonomy): domain Eukaryota; kingdom Metazoa; phylum Chordata; class Mammalia; order Primates; family Tarsiidae; genus Tarsius; species Tarsius wallacei. The sequence goes on from CAUYQG010267199.1 coordinate 5,750, forward strand.
CATGATCACTGCTCACTACAGCCTCGACCTCCTGGGCTTAGGCGATCCTTCCACCTCAGCTTCCCTAGTAGCTGGGACTACAGGCACATGCCACCATGCTTGGCTAATTTTTTTTTTCTTTCTTGGTAGAGAAGAGGTCTTGCTATGTTGTCCAGGCTGGTCTCGAACTCCTGGGTTCAAGCAGTTCTCATACCTCAACCTTCCAAAGTGCTGGGATTACAGGCGTGAGTCACTGTGCCCACCCTCGTTCATTCTAGATCTATCTTGAGCCTCTCAAGTTCATTCTTCAATTTCCGTTCTCCTTTTATACTCACTGTCCTGCTTCAGGTCCTCATCCTGACCTGGGTTGTTGCAGTGGCCTTCTGCTCCCAGTCTTTAACCCTACTTTTTTTATTGCTTACCAGAGTTTTCTTTTAAAAATAAAGATTTGACCATATGAACCATTGACCCTGCAGCGCCCACAGAATAAAGTCTTAATCTCAGTCTACTTGTCTAGCCTCGTTTCCCTCTCCCAAGTCATATGCTCTAGCCCTCTCAACCACTTGCTCTCTTAAGTATGTACTGCACTGCATCATTTTACCCTTGTATCTTGCTCATGCTGTTCTTCACCTTAATTCTCCAGTCCTCACCATTCCCCCAAGTCATTCCTTGGTAAGAGTTTTGAGTTTTTTAAGTTTCTCTTTAAATGTCTCCTTTTCCCATGTACTTTTACTCCTCTGTTCATGAACAAGAGAATTGTTCCCCCCATAGTTAGATCATATTGCTATAAGACAAATCCTCTGGTTGTCTCGTGTTTGTGCAGTTGAACTGTGAGTTTCTTGAGCCCTGGGCAGAATTTTCCTCTTCTCATATACCCGGCACCTACCACTGTGCCTGACAGTCTAGACGATATTAGGATGTGCTTACTGATTTCACTGGCTTGCTCCCACAATAGCTAGGGCTTTGTTTAAGATGGCCTGGGCCACATCTTTACTGCTACTTTTGCTTTCTATTTAAGTGACCATTGGTTGCGCAATTTAGCAAGAGTGGGACATTTTCTACGTTTAGTCTTTTCATTTCAGTTTTTTATTTTTTGGCAGTATAATTCGTTTGAAGGCAGGACCAAACATATCATGAATATGATTTCCCTCCCTTCATAGAATAAAGAGAAATGCCAGATAGAAACTTTCTCATCTCACAATGTATAGATTTTTTTGCTTTGTCTTAATTAAACTGTCAGTCTTTATTAAAAAAAAAATTAAAAAAAAAAAAACAAAAATTTTCTCATCACTTAGAATCACACTGTACCAGGAGCGGCCACTGCACTCCAGTCTGGGCGACAGAGTGAGACTCCAACTCAAAAAAAAAAAAAAAAAAAAAATGTTAATGCCATAAAAGGTGGTGAGAATAGGAATATTAGCAAACTTTTTTTTTTTTGTTTGAGTTTGAGTTTGAGTCTCACTCTATTGCCCAGGCTGGAGTGCAGTGGCACACTCATGGCCACCCCTGGGCTCTGGTGATCCTTCTCAGCCTTCCAAGTAGCTAGAACTACAGGCATGTGCTACCACGCCCAGCTAATTTTTTGATTTATTGTAGAGATGAGGTCTTGCCAAGTTGCCTGGGTGGGTCTCAAACCCGTGGGCTCAGACAATCCATTCGCCTTGGCCTTCCAAAGTGCTGGGATTACAGGCTGAGCCACTGAACCTGGTCTATTAGCAAACTATAACGGGGGACTTATTAAGTGTTCAGACCTATTTTGAATGCTTTCACACACTTACTCTTCACCTCACAATTACCCTATGAAGTAGGTAGAATTATTATTCGTATTTTACAGGTAAAAAACTGAGTCATAGAAATGTTAGAGATTTTATTTCAGGTCTCACAGTTAATGAGTGTTTTGCTGGGGAAATAAAAAAGCTAACTTGGACGAGTGAATTAATTGATTTACCCATGATCATTTACTCTTCCTTAATAGCTATAGTTTTTCACATCATCCACTGGATAATACATTTTGGCAAGTGTTATTATGTTATAGCTCGTTGCTATTATGTTTTTTAAAATTCTCTATAAAATTATCCTATCCTTCTTAAATTATTTTTATAAACCTTTGTTTTTAGTTAACACTCCTAATTTGTATTAACATTGACTTTCTCCATATTTTTTTTTCTCTGAAAACATTCAAATTCTAAATTGTAATGTGGAGAGGGACTAATTTACAGGGGTTAACACACATGTCTGCTTTTTTCCTTTACAGGAAATGATGAGCAAGTTATTCTCCATGATGTTGAAAGGTAAATAGATTGATGCTGTGTGAAGATGATTTTGACTCTGTTTTTCATATAAAGAGTGGTATATATCTCTTTAGGCCAAAATAGTTTTTGAGGTTTTTTTTTTTGTTTTTAGATTGGAAACTATAGTTTATTTAGAAAAGTAAATTAGAGAGAGAGGGAGAGAAAGGATTCACCTTCTCAAGGTAGGGGAGGGGGCAAAAGCTAGAAAAACATGGCCTAGCCATAGTTAAAGAACACATGGCCTGGCCAGTGCTTAACAAAACAATGGCCTAGTTTTTGTTTTTTGATGAAAACAGCATGATACCAGCTATTCTTTTCTAAAAAAGTTTCCTGTAATAGTTTTGAATTAAAGTTTTTATTTAATAAAAGAAAAAGGGACCGGGCACTGTGGCTCAGCCTGTAATCCCAGCACTTTGGGAGGGCGAGATGAGAGGATTGCTTAAGCTCAGGAGTTCAAAACCAGCCTAGAAAACATTATCTGGGCATGGTGGTGCACACCTGCAGTCTCAGCTGCTCGGGAGACTGAAGCAGAAGGATTGCTTGAGTGGAGGCTGAGGCTGCAGTAAGCTGTGATCATGCCAGTGTACTCCAGCCTGGGTGACAGAGTGAGGTCCTGACTCAAAAAATAAAAATAAATAAGTAATAAGAAAAAGAGTTTTGAAAGTTGGTATGAAACTATAGATTTTAGAAAAAAATTTAAAACAAGTTGGAAGAGGAGAGAGCATAATGTTTAGTAACAATAATAGCTGATATTAATTGAGTTCTTAGTATAAGCCAGGCACCATTCTATATGCTTTGTATGTATTGATTCATTTAACCCTCACAATCATTTGTGAGGAGATATTGTTGTGATTTCCATTATAGGTAAGATAGCAGTGGCACAGAGATGTTAGGTAACTCAGGGCAGCTGGTGCTGGAATCTGAATTGAGCCAGTCTGGCCTCAGAATTGTGCTCTCAATCACCATGACAGATTGCTAGATCCCTCTTCCACCCTTGCTGGTTGCTTGCTTTTTGGAAATCAAGCACACCACCCTCAAATCTGTATACAAGCACGTGCATTCTATTATAAAAGAAAACAAAACTCAGCTGTTGAGTCATTTTTAAATATGCTTTTTTTTTGGATTATGAGTCTCACTATGTTGCCCAGGATGGAGTGCAGTGGTATGCTCATTGCCATCGCAACGTCAACCTGCTGGGCTCAGGTGATCATTCTGCCTCAGCCTTCCAAAGTAGCTAGAATTAGCTAGAACTACAGGTGTGTGCTACCACGCCTGGCTAATTTCTTTTTTATTTATTGTAGAGATGAAGTCTCACCAAGTTTTCCAGGCTGGTCTTGAACCCCTGGAATCATGCAATCCTCTCACCTCTGCCTCCCAAAGTAGGGATTACAGGCATGAGCCACCGCCCGGCTTAAATATGCTTATTTGATGTAAAAATTATGAAATCTGTAAAAAGTCTCTATTAATAGCTTTTTTCTTTTTTAACCTGAAAGTTGAATACCTGCCTTTTAGGAAATATACTATCCTTTGGGTTTTGCTAGGTTGACTTTCTCTTAGAAATGATAGAGACTGCACCCTAGGTGCCAGAAGGCTGGGACTCTCACTATTCTGTATATATGTATGCCTCTCTTTTGTTCTCTGTCTCAGCAGTGAGACTTTGGATGTGTTTGCTCATGAAGATGCGGTGTATGGCTTGTCGGTGAGCCCCGTGAATGACAACATTTTCGCCAGTTCTTCAGATGATGGCCGGGTTCTCATTTGGGACATCCGGGAGTCTCCCCATGGAGGTAGGGCCCCTATGCACAAAACTGTCGAATTATGTTGAGCAGCTTGATATCAAGATCATTGCAGATCCAATTTATGACCTGAGTATCTGGGTTGCAAGTGATGTCAGAGGAGAAGAAATGTGAAACTCTCTCATGTCTTTCTCATGGGATGTAAGGTGTGTGTCTTTGGAGGTCTTGCCCTACCCCTAAGTACAGAAGTAAGCCACCTTTGCTAACCCTTGTCCACCCACCTGTGCACCTGGGCACCCAAGGAGCAGAAGGTGTAGCGCCTTGTAGAGGGTAGTCACCAAGGGCCAACCCTATGTGTGGTGCTGATGTGCATACATCCTTTGTTGTGTACAGAGAATGAGGGTGCTATGCCCTTTCTGGCGTCCTCATTTCGGGCTTGCTTTTTACTTTGTTGAAAGAAGCTCAAAACTTTATCTTACCTGTGTGTGGGACTCTAAACTGGTGGCGGATACCCTCTGTTTAAAGGGGATTGTCATGTGCTTGCCTCCTCCAGATGTGCCCTTTGAGACTCTTACAATGAAGAACTTGCTTTGTTTACTTTCTCTGATGTTCTTCAGGAAATTCATTTTCTCAGCTCATTTCCTGCAGAGAGATTCTCTCTGTGACTCTGCTTGTCTTCAAAAGGTCCCTTCCTGCAGCACCACCCTTAGTGTCACCGCATGCCGGCCTGGTCCTCAGTGCAGCTTTGTAAGGATCACTCCTGTGTACATAGTCACTGTCTTGCCTGCTTTATCTGGCAGGATCTTGGTCTTTTAAATTTTCTGTATTTCAAGCAGTGAACATTCTAGGCTGTGCTCATCGTTGAGGTTAAGGCTGTACAAGAAACTTGTTGGTAAGTCAGGCAGGTAAGACAGCAGGAAGTGGCGGCTCAGTCAAGTGGCTGTGTGCTTGGCAGACATTCTCCTCTGCCTGACCTGCCTGAAGGCTGAGCTGACTGAGTGCTTTGCCTGCCCCTGGGCCTGGGAAGTGCTGGTGTGGAAGCCACAGACTGGGCAGTGGGCAGTGCCCTCTGGGCATTCCTCTCACAGGCTCTTCAGGAGCATGTCTTCCCAGGGATGTGATTTCTTCCTCCCTTGGAACCTGCTCATTTATGCAAAGGGATGTAGAGTTTCTAGGAGATTAGAGCTGGCTGGATGCAAGAGAAGTTCAAGGATTAGGTGCCTTTTTGTGTTTTTGTGGTTGTTTTTGCGTTGGAATCTCACTCTGTCACCCAGACTGGAGTGCAGTGGCTGCTCCCTGCCACTGCAGCCTTGACCTGCTGGGCTCCGGCGATCCTTTCGCCTCAGCCTTCCAAGTAGCTGGAACTACAGGCATGCACTACCACGCCCAGCTAATTTTTTGATTTATTGTAGAGATGAGGTCTCGCTTGCCCAGGCGGGTCTCGAACCTG